>JAPDSC010083001.1:171515-190875 GCA_026290005.1 Latrodectus geometricus | reverse complement strand
TTCAGTATTCATGTTTGATTACATGAAACAATTTTAGCCTATTATTTTTTATAACTTTATTCTTTTTGCCTTAATACTCTATTGTACATGTATATATAAATAAATATATGTCCTTTTAATTTATTCTACAAAGTGTTTCTAGCAAAAGTTTTGTTGTATTTTGAAATCATTTAATAAATACCATGAATAAATGAAAAATTAATTCGTTTGTATAAAAAGCTACTAAAACCATCAAACCCATTTACAAGTATTAATTTACTTAAACATGTTAGTATAAAGTATGATTTATAACATAAATCTTAAGAAAGATTAATGCTTGTAAAAACTTATTCGCCCAAATCACACATGTAAGTCTTTTTGTTATATTTAATATATTTCCTTTCCTAACATTCCTTTCAAACCATTTTGACAATGAGTAATATACCTTGGTAAATGATTAAAATTGAAAGAATAAATGTTTTAAAAAGTTGACTATAAAATGTCCACATTGATGAAACAGTTGCTGTGAGTTATTTTCATCAGAACTTTATTAAAATTTTGCTTTATCACTTGATTTTTAAAAAGAATCCTTAACATTTTTTTCCATTATTACATATACAAGTTCCTTTATTAAGGCTTTTTAATCTACAACATTTAAAAACAATTGTTTCATAAAACAAAATAGATAAAAAAATAACTAGTTTAAAATTTCCTCATTTAGTAACAAAGAATTCCTCTTAGAATATTTTTTATGGTTGAAAACTTTTAATTTAAGAGGGAGACATTTATTTTATTATTAGATAATTACTCCTATACTATGTGGAACACTGAAAACTGTCTATAGGACTTAAAAATCTAAAGACTACTGTAAAACCAATCAATGGCTTTTAGGGTAGTGTTGTTTAAGGAATCATTCTTTAGACACTTTTCAACACAAGGAGGGCTAATGGGACAGAAACTTATCCTTCAGCTCGGTATTCTGAACCACTACAAACATTTAAGGTGTCCATTGAATGAATCATTTGACCTAAAGAGCAAATTACTAATTATTTAGCCTCGAAGTTTCCTGGAAGGACTTCACAGAGTCGACTATAATCGTGTCAAAGAGAAAATAACACCCAGGAAACTCTTACGCAGAATCCATTTGAGAACTAACACTAAATATCCCGTTACTTAACACTGAGTGGAATCAAACTTATGTTAAATTTGTCCCTCAAATGTCCGTTTGGTAATACCTACATTTTAAAGTAGACTTTAAACCAATATTAACACTCATACTAAAGGCGAGAATAAAACTTGTGAACTGTTAAACTGAAAGCAAGAGTTATATTTATAGAGTTTGATGGCATTGAATTGGAATCTTTTATTCTAAGAAAGCCAACTTAATCTACGCTGAGCCTGATTCCTTTGTTAAATATATAAAAAATGTGGGTTTCCTAGAATAACTTAAGTGCATATAGTGAAAGCTTCTAATTACTCAATTTTCCTATTTATAATCTGCAGATGATGTATAAAAAAATTTTTGAATTTCATTGTGCATATATATATGCTCGGCCATGGATAATCTAAATAAACATTCGTTATCAGAAAAGCTTACAATAATGTTTTGAAAGAAATTTTTATGTTTTGTAAAATCCTGTAAACAGCAGATAGTGCCGAGAGCTTTCACAACTTAGCTGACATATATCAGTTAAAACCAATTTTGTCCAATAACGCTCTAGAATGAATTTGTTTACTTTGAAGCCTATTACAAGCATCATTTAAGATTTTGTTTTGATCCAAACTGTTTAGTTTTAAAAATATTCAAGTTCATATAATGTAATGTAGAAGTGAAAGCATCTAAGTTACACAGCTATAGAGAGGGCAAATAAAAAAATAGCAACAAAAGTGCTTATGTAAGGTGAAAGATAAGGCATAATTAGTTAAAAAAAAAATGTATCCAAAGCACAGTTCCAAAATAATCCACATTTTCATTTAATTAATATAATGAAACAAACATTTTATTTATTTTTATAATATATATAACCTCATTTTTATAGTTATCAAAACTAAAAACTGATTAGTCTTACCAGAAATCTCATGGAATTATCACTCATAGTGATCAATCAGATCCTTTCAAAGCATTTTATCATACTTGACAATGAAGTGTATCCAAATAGGACCTAATCAGTTATTTTTCATTTAAATGATTTTTTCTGTATAATTTATTACTACATTTTAATCAACCTGCGTATTTTTATTTTATATGACACATTACCAGCAGCACACATTTTCAATCATTTGCCAAAAAAAATTCAGTGGACTCAAAAAGGGTTATGCTAATTATACGCCACTGCGGGTATACAGGAAAATACAATTAAAAATTTTTCTTAAATATTTCAAATTTTGGCTATGTATATAAGGACACTTACTTTTTGTTATAATTTCCAAAAAGTTGTTTAATTTTCTACAGATATAAAAAATTTTCTTTAAAATTATTGTTTTCAATTAATTTGAAAGGCTGTGCAGTAGCTGGGTAGAAATAGCCTATGCATGCAGTAAAAGACAACTAAAATAGGCCTGGCCTTCTAGTTGGGTTTGCTGTACGATTTACAACATTATCCTGTAAAAAAACTAACTATTGTGAAAGCCACTCAAGATAAATTTGAATGGACTTAGGTTTGACAATTTGGTATAATGAGTAGGAATAATGATACTTTGTTAATGATACATTGATAAATGGAGCTTACAATATTAGATTGCTATTGTCTGGGGAAATGACAGTGGTCAAACAATTAATAAAACACAAAATAAAAATTGATATGTTGTAAAAAATTAATTGGAAAAGTAATGGGATAGTAGGGAAAATGAAACTTAACCTTTATTATATAGGACAGAAAGTCGGCTTAAATGGAGTTACATTTACTGTCAATAAGATTATAGGTTTTGTACTGGGTTTTGTTTCAGTTGGCAAGAAAATTTACAGATTTACAGTGAAAGAACCATTTTATAAAATAACTTTTAATAGTTATGCTCCCACTAAAGACTCAGATGAATCAATATAAAAAAACAACTTTATGATAAAGTCCAGACAACTATAAACACAATTAATAGGGAAAATTGTGTAATTGTTCTTGGTGATATGAATGCTCAAAATCAGCTCAGGGATTAAAGAATTGTCATAAAAACATATAACGTGCACACAGGTTTTAATGAAAAAGGTAAACTTGTCATCTAGGTGGCCAGTGTGAATAATACAAAAATAATAAGCATGTTCTTTTTTCATAAAACAATTCAGAGACATGGCAGATACCGGGAACAAACAATTGTAACCAAATTCACCATATTTTAATCTCGAAAATATGAGTGGCATTTATTCAAGAAGTTAAAGTTTTCAAGGGAATCGATTATGTTTGTAAGAATATATTTGTAGTTTTTAAATTTTAACATAGAATATCCAATGTGCATATTCTCCAAAAAGAAAAAATGATTTTCTATTGAAAAACTAAAGGATGATTTTACATTACAGGAATAAGAATCTAAGATAGAAGGTATATCTCTAAAATACATTAAGAAAATATTAATATTCAATCAGATTAGAAGTATATTAAAAACACTATTTTGGAAAATGTTAATGAAATAAATATTAAAATAAAAAGGGAAATCAATGAGTGCTTTGATAATTAATGTCAAATTGAACGCTGCAAAGAAAAAAATGTTACAAAACTACAGTAGATCATACTACACTACTACAGTAAATCTACAGAGAAAACTACAAATATAAATGCAGAATGGCAAATTATGTAAAAGTAAATATCTTTACTAAATAATAAGATTAAAGAACGTATTGAAATAGAAAAAAATAAAGGACTTATTAAAATATAATTTAAAATAAATAAATAAAAGAAAGCTCAAAGAAATCTAAAATGTTGGTTAATGTGGTTTCCAACCCCACGTACGACTTAATTAATGTGATAGATTGTAAAATTATTTCAGGTTTTCAAAGTATTATAGAAAGATTGAAAAACTACCTTCATACTTTACTTATATCAGAGTATATAATAAATGTAACTAACTATAGAAAACATGATATAGATAGCTGTGAAGTTCCAGTACCAACATTTGAAGAGGTTAAATAAATTATTTTAAAGATGAAAATAATAATGCTTCTATAAGCTAACAAATAAGAGTAAAATTTAAAGAACATGGTGGAGACAAGCTGTAGCACAATAAATATATGAATTAATCACCTGTGTATCTGGGAACATTAAGAAATACCAACAAATTTGAATTTGGGAATTGTTTCTAAATGTAAAGGTGAAAAATTAAATTGTAACTATACACAGAGACATCACACTATTAACCCTTTAAGTATGCTTGACCAACTCACCTCGTCATCGGAGTATTTATTTGTCGTTATTGCACTACTTAATTTAACCCTTTAAGCGTCAACGCTACATGCTTAAAGGGTTAAATATGGCTCATAAAATACTAGCCTGCCTAATTTACAAGAAATTTTCCCCAACAGCTGAAAAGATTTTAGGTAACCAATGTGACTTTAGATCAAATTGCTCCGCTGTTAACCAAAAACATAGAAACATAGTTTTGAAATTTTATGAACTTAATATTGATCTATTTGTTCATTTTGTGGATTTTAAATTAGATTTGATAAACTGGATAAATCCAAAATAATTGAAATTTATCTGAGCAAAAGATACCAGTCAAATTATTCAAATTAAAGCATTCTAAGGCCACTGATCAGAATATCTTATTAACTTTTGATATTAACGCAAATGTTCAACAGAGAGATGCATAATCACTTTAATTTGATACTTGATACTTGGATTTGTTTAATTTGATACTTGGATTTGTTATTAGAGAATTAGAGTTTATAGGTTTAATAATTGGTAAAACAACTCAAATGTGTGAAAATTTGCTGATGACATGGTAATATTAAGCAGAAACAGAAAAGTTTTAATTGACATAACAAATTAATAGAAGAACAACTTTAGTGATTATCTGATAGATAACTTCAAGGTTCTATTATGAACACTTCAAATATACTATTTTTGAAGAGCCTGAAACCTGAAGAGGTAATGTTGCTATTTCTTGAATTGACATTTATTAAAAAATAAATCAATCTTGACAGCAGAACAAAAAATTACACTTGCAGAATTGAAATTTCTTCTGTGAAGCCTCAATGAAATTTTTTCCATTTCTGTAAATAAAAAATACATAACTATTATCCATGTCGTGGTAGCTTATGGGAATGAGACTTGGACTCTGACACAAAAAGATAAATAATTTAAAAGTTTTAGAGGGAAAAATACTTAGGAAGATGTATAGCCCAATATAATTAAGAAATATTTGTTAGAGAATAAGAACTAATGACAAACTGGAGGATTTTATCAAACATAAAAAGTCAAATTCATCAAGGCAGACTTCCATGACTTGGACACATTAAGATTCACTCAACAGGAAGGCAAAAATCTTGCACTGAAGCTCTATATGCGATAGGTGAAGAGGTAGAACTAACAGTTACAAAAATGAAATTAGAAACCTTGAACTTACGCCGTATAGATTTGTTCAAGATGTATTATCCGTAAAGATGAAAAGATCTAAAGGTGAGGTTGAAAATGGATTGAAGGTTTGTTTGTCTCTCAATGAATACATCAAATAATTTTTAAGTGATGAATGGAAATTAAACTAAGACTTATGGTTTAAAGTGGATTCCAAACTACTACAAACATTCAAGTCTAAGATTGGATTCGAACCCACAAACTGTTAAACTGAAGGCAAGAGCGCTTACCATTTGACTACTAGCACGGCAAGAATGAATTAAATAGAAAAATAGCATATCTTGCTATTTATTTGCTTATTTTATTAAATAAAGTATGTACAAAAAAATGAACAAAATTTAAAATAACTTCACATGATAAAATGAATATGGTTCCCCTTGTTCTCCAGAAAAAATATCTTCTAGAGAAATTGCAAGTGAACTTCATTAAAATCTCTTTACAGCAACTGTTATAAATAATTGGGATTCCACCAAATTTGTAAAAAATTAATAGAAAAATGTCAAATTCTTGCACAAAACAGTTAAATAAATGCAGGAGAATAATTAATTGGAAATGTTTCATAAAGAAACTCATCAGTTTAGATTAACCTGGTGGTTTTAATCATTACTGGTATGATTCACAAAAAGAAAACAAAGTTTGTTGGAATTGTTTTAAGGCCAATTATGTTTCAGAGTAGAATTTCTGATTTAAAGCTAATTTTCAATCAAAAGGAAAAAACTGAACTCTAAAATTTATAAAGCATTAGAACAGCAGCTGTTAAAACTTGGTCATCCTCTTTACAATTTAAATGTCATATTTCAACAAGATGATATAGCTTACTATACTCATAAGGTTTCAGCAAAAGTTAGCATAACAAAGCAAAATAAATGGTCAACTGGTCACCTACTTCTCATTATTTAAATGTAATTTAAATTGCTTGGATACTCACAAAAAAATGTATAACAGTAAGAAGCAATATTCAATTTTAGAAGATTTTTAATCTATAATACAAGGAATGAGTTATATGTAAATTACAAAGACCTAGCAAAGAGTATGACAAATAGTATGGCACAATGTCTACATAAAATAGGGAAAAGATTATAAATAATTTTTAAAATATCCTTTTAAACACTAGATATTCTTTGTTTTTATTATTGTGAACCAGCATACTTCATGCTTCTTTGCTTTACTTGGATTTATTTTTATTTTAAATGTAATAAATTACTCTTGTGAAAATAATTTTATTATAATTCTAAATTTACAAAAATTAGAACTAAAAAATTTTAAAGGAAATTTTTTGGATGACTTACATTTATTTTTTGCTTTATTAATTCACTAGTTAATTGCGTCAGTCCTTTACTTGCATTGAACCAAAAAAAATAAACATTTTCATAAAAATCTGCATCCAAAATTTCTCTAGAAAAATTTATCAGTATGTATCACGTTTTGAATTGCATAACGCCGGACAATATTGATGAAATATTGAGAAAAGTGAATTTTTAACATATCAAGAAGAATTAAGAAAAAAATTACTTTGGAATATATAGATAAATGTCAGGACAAGTTGCAGAATCTAATTTGACTTCTAATTATTATGAAATGTAATCAGAAAAGTCTTAACTCAGCAATAAATAAAAAAATATTATTAAATCCAAATAATATGTTATTAAAATGGCATCATACTATTTATAAAATATTAATTTAATAATTTTTTAAGATTCAACCAAATTAAAAAAAATAACTAAAAAAAATACTCATTTTGCATGAAATATTCGCTATTAACTCAGTGAAATAAAAATATTATTTCAAATTGTATGATTAAACAATTGGTTCAAAGTTACAAAAATAACCTCTTTGTCATCCATTAATTAAGACGGTCCCTTGTTTCAATTAAAGGCCTTATGATTCCAACTAAATTCATTTAAGTTTTTGTCTATGATGTATTGAGGTTCAATTAAAATAATTATGACATAAAAATTCTATAAATAAAATTTTTTCATATGAAACCAGAAAGAGGTATAAAAAATTCGTTAATTACTTTCAAAATAATAAATGAAAGCAAGATAAAATTCAGAAACATTACTTTAAATAAAAAAAGAAAAAAGCTTAAGTAACAAACAAAAAATCTTCAAGTATTTTCGAATAATTTACTTTTTTATATAATTCAAAACTCGTAGAAATTAATTGGGTAATAAATCTATTTCAAAGAATACACTCATATAAAAAGCAATGCTTAAATTAGAAATATAAGCATGGTTTTTATTTTCCAAATTATTCCAAGAAAGAAAGTTAATGGAAATGCTGAAAAAAACCTTAATAGTACACATTTTAATAACCATCTACAAATATAAAAAGTATTAAATTTGAAATTTTTTATCGAAGGAAAAACTCATGACAGCTAACATACTGGTTTCCCTTAAAATCTTGAGAGTAGTCATGCATAATAAACTAAATCTAGTGTTATTGTTTAATGAATAAAACTAGAATTCCTTACTAGATGGCTATCCAAATATGAGGATGAAAACTGAAGCACTAGTGAGGAGTAGTTTGACACTTCCACGGGGCTTATAATAGGTTTGGCTTGTTTTATTTGGCATTTAATGATCAATTGCTAATGCCATAGGAAATAATCTTTACATTTATAATAAATGAAGCATAAAATAATTAATGAGGCATTTCATTAGGAACTCACCATACACTTAGTGGTAGGACAATGTTTTTCGAAGCACGAGTTTCCTAACTTAATCCCAGCCACTGTTAAACAGGCAATTTATGTTGTACTATTGCTTTCTGCAAGCACATTTGATTGGGTGGATGTTTTGGAGTTCTCCATATATCCTCCCTTATGATACATTAATGCAGCACACTATCTATGAAAAGTCCTTCCAGAAGGCAATTTACAAATTACAAAATGCTAAAAAACCTTACAATAGCCTTCAGCAATTAGGTTGTACACTACATGATGTCAGAATTTCTTCTAATTTTTTATCAATTGATTTTTAAAACAAGAAATTTTTAAATACATTAAAATTGAGTCTCTGAAGAAAACTGCTTTGTGCTTTTTATTCTTATTCATAGTCGTATTCAACAAAATGCAAAAATGCTTTTACCAACAACACTTTATGACATGGATGAAAAATGAACATCAAATAAAACACAACAAGTATATGATGATTTAAAAAATTTACTGATTAATTTAGTCCCAAAGCATTAAAATGACTTCGCTTTCAATCAGCTTGTAATTTTCCTATTGATATGTTTTACTATATATCTATATGTTTTACATATATCTATATGTTTTACATATATCTATATATCTATATGTTTTACATATATCTATATATCTATATGTTTTACATGTGCTATATATTTTACAAGTGCTACTTGAATAGACTGGAATTTATATATCAATAAATACATAATTAAATAAAACTTGAAAAAACAATAGTAATGTTCACAATATTTTGTTTTATTAAAAAAAAACTTATTAAAACAACAAAAAGGTAAATGTATATTATTAATCACAATGTAGTTTAATATTACATCTTTTTTTAGTCATATTAAAAGTAAAACATTTACTACAGCTTCTACTTTTAATGTTTTAATTTATTTATAGGATAAAAACATCACTAATCTTGCATTCTGTTTAATGGTATTTTGTCATTTTTTAAATCAAAACACTAAGAACAAAGATTTTTTGGTGTGCTACACAAAGGTAAATTTTTCCACATGGAGTAAGACATACAGTTTTAAGTGAATTCTAACTCACTACACTTGAGGTAGAAATCAATTCATAAACTATTCAACTGAAAGCTAGACACTAATCATTCTTATTCCAGATTGAACAAGCTAGAAATCAGATCTTTTGCAAAATGTATACTTGACAACCTTATGCAAAATGTTTATTTTTTTATTACAAATGCTCAGAAAATGGGCTATAACAGCCCTATTCTGACCTTTCAATATCAAAAATACAAGTATAAGGCACAATACAAAATAGTTAGTGTAAAAAATTTGATCTTGTTTACACAGAGGGCACAAAGGAGAACTCCAAAGCTTAAATTGATACAAATACATTGGCAAACAGTTATGGCCTGTAAAAGTGTGCCACACCTGCACTTCTTAAAAAATCAGGACTAGGTAATGCAACGCCTTATGTAATATGCAAATGAACCTTAACATCATCACTAACAAATTAGAGTGATTTCTTTTATGAAGAACCATTTCACAAAATCACCAAGCAGCAAATCTAATTACAAATAACAGTAAAATCTGTCTTTCGTAATTCAATTTTAATACATTTCATATCATATAATTTAAGATGCATAGGGTTTTAATTCTGTAACTTAAAACCCTAGGAATTTTAATTACATTATACTTGTATAAACATTTCTTTTAACTCATTCTCCTTCACATTGAATATCTAAAATAAAATCATTGTTAGCACACGCTATTCTATATATAAGAATCAGTGTTTGATATGATTAAATAAAAAAGTTGAAGATGATACATTGTGTCTAATTATGTGCATTAATACTGGATCAATGAATGTTAAATTCCCAATAAATCTTACAAACAAAATATCCCAAATTTTTAATTCCAACTAGCTTAAATGATACAAAATATAAATTTTCAATATATAGACAGAGACCCATTGAAATAAACAAAATCTACAACTAAAAACATGAAAATGCTCAGCCTATATCTTTCTATATATCATAAACATTTGTATTCATACAAATTGTTTCTTTTAAAACTGTATAAGCATAAACATATACAATATAATAGGTTAGCTTTTGACATAAAAGTAAAAATATTTGAAAAAGCAATTGCTTCTTTATTGGAACATTTATCTTAATTTGGAAGCATATCAGGAAATTTAATAAGATATTTTAAGGAAAACCATATTATTTAAGCAACAAAAACCACATTAAGCTTATCAGCAATTTCAACTCCTTAAGTATGATGAAATGCATAAGTACTCTTTTATGGATATTTAGATGAATAAATATGGCTTAAGAATTAAAAGTAAACATCAAATAAATCATTCTATTAAATGTTAACACTTTGCATATCATTTTAAAACACCTTCAACACTCTTTAAAAACTTTCATATTTCTCTTCTGAATGCCCTTTTGTAATACTGAATGAAAAATCTTTATTTTATTCTTTGCAGCTGTTTCTTTTTAAATTATTCACTATCATTAAAAGTTAGCAAATAACTTACATTAAATTTTCTGTCAATTATTCATGAAATGAATCCAGAAAAATTAAAACAGTAATAATAAATATTTATAAGTGTGGCACACATAACACTATAATCAGAAAATTTATGTAAGAAAATTCACACAAACACACAATAACAATGAGACTAAATATCTCAATTAATTCTTCAAAAGAATTGATATTTTTCTCAATAAACAAAAATATACATTAATTTTACTCTAGAACTAATTTATCATCATTTTTAAAAGAATCATAATTTTATTGTTTTTTTAAAAAAAAAAAAAAAAAAAAAAAAAAAACACACACACAGCTCACTTAGGGTTAGTAAATACAGAAACAAGAAATTTTTCCAATTAAATATAAAAAAATTGTCTCTAGTTAAATATAAATCAACAGCACTGATAACACTAAAATACTCACATAATAGGCATCTCAAACATTTATAAATGAATTTAATTAAAATTATCTTATTAAAATACATTTGGAAAAAGAATTCAATACAGATAAATGGTTAAATTATCAGTGTGAATAAATTAAGCTAGTTACAAATAGATTACTCCTTAAATAAAGTATAAATATATGTATAAAAATATATATACAGTATATATATTAAACAAATAGAATTCAATTTTAAGAAATAAAATAGAGAAACTTCTATTTAACAGAAAATACATTAACTAATATTAAAAAAGAGCATAAAATACCTTAATTTTTGATAACATATCACTGTAAAGAATAAAGATAAGAAATTTACACATTAACATTATTTAAAATTGCATGTAGATTAAATAAAATGAAATTTGGAAAAACTACAAATCCTTAATTAAGGTAATTTAATATTTAATGCACTGATTTTACAAAGACTAAAAATAGTTTTGATAATTTTACAAAACTACAATGCCATGCTTGTTAAAGTAACAAAAAGTGTGAGGAACTGATAATGAGATTTCAATTTGATTACTACAAGAACACTACAGTTTCCAGTTAATAATTTCAACGATGTTTATAAACTGACCAAATTACGAATCATTTGAGAACAAACTGAATAACGAGATCAAAAACTGAATAACGATAAATATAAATAAAATCTATACATATTTCTTAAAATGACATACTTATTTGTATATTCTAAGAAAATGTGTCGATCATGATAGCAAAAATATAGAAAGCATACACATGTCAGATAACTGACAAGCTATCTGTTATAATATAATTAAATTTATAATAAAATATTAACATGACAGCAAAAGTGACTCCAGCAACTTAATTCATAATAAACAAATGAATACGGTATATCCAACTATAATTAATGATCGTTTCGTAAAACTCTTCATTCTGGGGTGTTGTCAACAATCAATTGTGCGATTTAATTAAAAATCAATGTACTGATTTTGTTCGATAGTAAAATAGTAT
Organism: Latrodectus geometricus; assembly: GCA_026290005.1. NCBI lineage: Eukaryota > Metazoa > Arthropoda > Arachnida > Araneae > Theridiidae > Latrodectus > Latrodectus geometricus. The sequence continues at coordinate 178,720 of JAPDSC010083001.1, read as the reverse complement.
GTTAATTCATTCTATATCATTTATAAAGTTAAAATAACTTATTTCACAAATTATTACACATCAAATAATCACATTTTCTATTAAAGTAACTATATCTGCAAAAGAAAAAAAACATTGAACACTGGTTGATCACGATAGACGCGATATCAATAAGAAAGTGGTATTATTTACATTAATGATTTTATTCATGATATTTTGAATGCAGAAAGACATGACATGTGTGTGTGACTCACCTTTTAAATTCAGTCAATAATAAATGTAACATATAAGTGTCACTGAGTTACAGACGAAAGCACTATACATCAAATTCTGGAATCACCATACACTTAAAACTATTTAATAATCATAAATAGATTTGTAGTAACACAGATAATCATCTCCTCGTCATATTTTTATAAACATTAAAATAAGCACACGATATTACGTGATTACACATGTTTTCAGCATCTAATTCATCATTTGACGAGGAGAGACAAGTCGTACACACTACAGAATTCCCATTCACCACCACCTAAAACTCTATGTGATCCACCATTTTGAATAGACCATGTACACCTACACATTTCAACAAGTGCGAGAAACAAAGCACAAAACTAACGTACTGGAGGAGTAAAAAATCACATGTGACTGGTGGTATGTCCAAAAAATGAAGACATCAATCTTAATCAAAACTTAACGAAACCAATTATAAGAAAATAATCATGAAAAGGGAAAATGATATGCTAAAACATTGGCTCTCCGTGAGAAAAATTATACAATGCATAAAAGAAAATATGCAAAAATAATAATTAATAATGTCAGTAATATTAAGAATATCATAAGAACTACAATACATTACTCACTTTTTACCTTTATGGATGCATTCCAAAAGGATTAGTAAATTTGGTGGTTTTTAAAATATTCCTAGAATTATTCAAATTAAATTCTTTGTGAGAATAAAAATCAGAAACCATGGTGAATATGATCATCTAATTAAAAGGGATAAAATCGTTCGATTTATGAAATATGGACATTGAGCATGTTTGGGTCATATTGAAAAAAGTACATGAAAACAGGATTCTAAGAAAAATTGTAAATTGGAGGCCTTTGAACTGAAGATTGAAAGGAAGATTCACAAAAAGATATTTTGATCATAAAACCAAAATTTAACCATCCTGAAAATAATAAGAAAAACTTGAAATCTAAGGCCAAGTACATGAAATTTTGGAGGGAGTTTGTTCAACATGCCAAAACACATCCACAGCTGTAGTGATATGAAAGAAGAAAAAAAATTAATTTAGCACCGAAATGTATAAAATATTTTCACCTCATTTTTTATTATGAGAATTGAAATAGATTTTTCAGTTTCTACTTTCTTTCATGTTTCCTTCTACAGGATCATCAATTGTACGATACGTAGTTTAAATGGGATATTAACATTCAAATTGCATATTATCGCAATATCTAGATTCCGAAACATCATTTATTACTGAAACTAACAGATGCCAGTGAATTGACACTGTACCTGCAAGTCTTGAGAAAATTTAAAGAGTTCCGCTTAAAAAATTTTTTATAGAGGAACTTGTTTGCCTGAAAATAGTAGAGACAAATCCACATTTTCAAGACACAATTAAAAAGAATTTTTGAAATAGATTCTTTTAAGTTTGAATCTGTGAAGAATTTCACATATCTAGGATCAGAAATAAACTACCATAATGACATAAATCCTGAAATTAGGAAAAGAATTATTGCAGCCAATCGCTGCTTCTTTGGTTTAAGAGCATTATTGAAATCTTACTTAATAAAAAGAAAGACAACGATCTTACTGTATAAGGTTCTGATCAAGTCGGTTTTGATTTATGCCTCTGAGACATGGATTTTCACAAAAAATGAAGAGAAGATATTATAGAGGAAGGTCATGCGAACCATCTTTGGCACTGTTTTCGATAATGACAACTGGAGAAAAAGATACAATTTTGAAATATATAAGATCTTTAATGACAATGATATTATCAAGTCTATAGAACTAAGCAGAATGAGATCCAGGCAGGGCATATAGTAAGAATGAGCCCAGAACGAACAGCATTAAAAGTTTTTAGTGTAACCCCCTCTAATAAAAGACCAAGAGGAAGGCCCAAAAAAAGATGGAAAGACTGTGTGGAAGAGGACTTTGCCATCCTAAAAGTAAAGAACTGGAGATCAATTACTAGGAGAAAGGCAGATTGGGAAAAAGCCCAGGCCCACAAAAGGCTGTCGTGCCAATGCTGATGATGAATTAAAAAGAATATAATTTAAATGTATGTTTTATATCTAATTGACTGTGTTTATTAACACACTAACTGATTTTGATTTGTTAAAAAATTTAAACACATGAATTGCTTATATAAATACTAACTGTAACCATCTGTATTTTGTAAATACAGAAGTTTGAAAATTTATAATAAAATTCTGACATTTTCACATACTTTTTCAATTTAAATAACGTCTGTAGTTATTTAGTAATCCTTACAATATTACATGGGTGGCTAACTAGCAGCATGCGCGCTGTGGCAAAATACCAAGTGACATTTGATATTTGGTTATATATTTCAAATTTTATCATTTTGTAATATAAAATTTAATTAAAATCTTCAATAATAATAAACATTTTAAAATATTTATTATCATTTTGTAATATTACATAAATTTAGTGCAAGTCGAACACGTTTTTCTTACCATGGAACAACACCAATACAATTGAAATAGACACAATTTTTTTTTTTTTTTTTAATTTGTTTGGCTGTTGATGTAGAACTCTTCAGAAGTAGTAATAAGAGGTTTCCTACTGTTTCGATTCCATATTCTTCGTTTTGTAGAATTTATTGTTTCCTTAATTAATTATAAAAGTAACTGGAAGTGACAGATCTTTGTGATTTCATTGAAGAAGCCCTAATCTGACTATGTAATAATCTAAACTTGAAAATCAAAAGCATTTTCTGAAACTATAATTGTTTATACAAACTATAATGGAAGATTAGCTTTTGATCATAAAGTTCTCTACCAGGCTACGGCTTCATAATAGAAGTACTTAGGGAAAAAACATTTATCAGCAACGATTACATAATGTAAAAATATCGCTTGTGACTAGTAAGCTTTCAACCTGAAGTATATTAAGGATATCATTTTCTAATTCGTTTTTAGCCCAAATTCTTCTAGCATTTAATCTATCGATGATCCCAAAGTCAAGGTATAAAAACTTTAACTTAGTCACGAAAGATCAAAGATTTAACAAAATCAAGAAGAACGGTTTTATAATCATAGTTTTACGATCCGGAATCAGGCATGGGTAAGATTTTAACATGCTTTCTACCCGTTACTCCAATGCATACGGGAAAGTTCCACATAATGTAAAAAGGTAATGATTACACTTCTTCTATTGTTCAGATGTTGTTTAAATTGTTAAATTTTTCTTCAGAATCACAATTACTCATTATTATGTAATTCGAAATTCAAAAACTGAAGAGCTTTGTGTTTCACCCGAAGAAAATTATATTTAATATAAATAATATTTTAAGACAATCACATTATATTTCTATACAATTTGAGATATACGTGAAATTTATTAGTGTCAGAAATCTATCCATAAATATTTAACAAGAAGTTAATAAAATGATTGTAAAAAATTCTTTAACTTAGGACTAAATTAAAATATATTAATAAAAAACATTTTTAGGCAAACAAACTTGTAGGATGTAAAATATATTAAAAAAAAAAAAAAAAAAAAAAAAAAAAAAAAAGATGAGCAACTTTCATCATAAATTAAATTCTATAGGAGTGAGTTAATTGAAATCATATAGAAAAAAAGATATAAAGTAAAAATCTAGAATATTTAGATACCTGTAGGAAATTTTGTTATATTTGAATATTTGATTAATTTTTATATTATTTTATATTTGTTATATTTGATTAATTTATATTTGAACATTTTGGCAATCTAGCATGCTGATAAGTATGCAACAAGTACCCAAAGTAAATGATAAAACTTTATTTACATTGCCTTATTTGGATAAAGTAAACTATTTAAAATATCAATGATAAAAAACATTTTAAGAGTGAAGCTGATTCAAATAAGGTAAAGGAAATCTATTATTATTGAAATGAATGGTTGAATTACACGCTGTAAATTAAAAATGGTAAAAGAATTACAACTGTGAGACTTAAACTTTATAAATTATATTATTAAAATTTCAAAACATTTTGGGCTGTAAGCAAACATGTATGAAAGATTTCTTATGATTTTAAAGAAATTAAAATTTTTTTAATGCTTGTTGATCGAAATCTCAAAGTCAATGATGATGTTTCAATAGCTGTGATGTTGGTTTTAGAATCTTTCATTCTGCTTTTCTAGTAAGCATTTTAGTGAGCATAAATACGAAATTTTCAGTATACATTGGCAAATATATATAAAATACTCTTCAGAGTCTTGTACAGTTAAAAATAAAAATTTTTACCAAACAAAATTCTTTGATAATAAACATAAAACTTTTTATTTCATTTCTAATAAAAATATAAAATAAGTACGTGCAGAAGTTCTGCGTAACTTCCCATCCCAGAGAAAAATAAATAAAGCATACATAGTTTAAGAAAATTTGGAAAAAGAATCATTTCTGAGTTTTATACACTGATAACCTCCCAAAATAGCAAGACAAGAATATTTAATAACAATAAGAATACAATTTCATTTAAAGCAATTCATTTTAATAATATTTTAAATAAAATTTCATAAAATATTCAAAACTTTTTTCTATAAAAAAAATAGTTTGGCATTTGGTAATCCTTTCTAAATATTAGGAATTGCGTTGATTTAATCCAAATACAATTTATAAATTTTAACTTCTAAAATTTTTTGCTCCTTCATCTTCGTAAAAGAATTACATTTTATTGAAATCACAGTTAACTTAACTGGATTATTTTTAATTTATTATTAACATTGATAAAATGAAAATACGTTGATTTGCTCATAATAAAACGTATGTAAACGTATGCTCGTATACGAAATGAAAAAATACACTGCTGGCCACCCAAAGCAACATCCTGAAAGAATATACAGATTACGTGAAATTAATATCATGCGTTCATGGCAATGAATAAATCATTAGTATTGCACCTCTTACGCACATCACGTTTGATTTAAAAGCCACATGCAAGCGAAAAAATAAAATAAATGAAAAAAAAATTGTCGATTTGAAAAATATGCAAATTTTTTTTTTTTTTTTTTTTGCGTGTAAGTTCATCGAGCATCAATCGTTCAAGTAAACTGTTCATCCAACATCATTCGAGTAAATTACTGAATTTGACAGAGGAAAAATAATAAACTATAGGGATTCTTCAGTGAAATCGGTGATCACGTTGGAAGAAAAAATAAACAATGAACTGTCGGGACCGATCGAACTCACCTGATTGTACCACTACGTGTGATGACAGGCATATTATGCGCATGGCAGTTAAGGATCTCTCAGCCACATCACGAATCAGGCACAATGGAATCAGTCTATTATGCATCATTTGGTAACCACTCTTATCATCCGACTTCGTTATTAGTTCAGTGGAATGCTCGCAAGGAGTCCATTATTTTGTTTACCTTTGACACAAAACGTATTTACATTCGTAAACATTATTTATGATCAATGTATTCTCGGGACAGAAGAACTTTTCTTATTTTCTTATCGATCACTTGCTGTTTCTTGAGATTAAAAGGTATTACCAAAAGATAATCTGCAACTTTGCTCTAATCCTGGACTAAGTTCGTGACAATTAATGATCATCTTTATTATTTAGTTCATTTTTGTACGCAATAGTTGGGTTACATTCCTGTCTGGATTGATCTTTAAGCCTTATCAATCAGAACAAGAAGTGGTGGTCGGAATGATGGTAAAAGATTTTCCGAAAAGAATTTTGTTATATTACAAATGATTGCTAGGCATTCTCTTTTCGAAGTGGAATAGTTATTCTCTGCTCTCAAAACATATGCGATATTCTTTTTATTTTATTATTTTTTTACATGAGTTAAAACGGCATCGAGCCTGTATCTTTTGGGGTTTGTATGTAGCAATGTAGAAGAGGTTTTATCATGCATTCCTAAAATTGATTCCCAAGTTATTTCACTTTTCAAAACTTCTGAAACTTCTTGCAGCAGAATTTTGCATAATTTTGTTGGAAGGACTTAAGTAGCTTCTCTTTGAAACAGATGATTATAATGAATCTTCGGTAACAGGAACAAAGTCCTAAGAAACTCCTAAAGTCAAATAGATTTTAGGTTCTGGAAATTTAAAACTGCTTTTATTTTTTCTGGATTTGACATCATTCCCTTACTCGAGGCAATGTAACCAAGGATTTTTGTTTGTTGTGCCCCAAAATGCATCTTCCAGATTAAATAGAGACTTCTTGTTGCATATAAATTCTAGAATAACATGTAATCAAAATAGGTGTTTGTCAAATGTTTTGGAAAATACTATGTCATATAATAACATCGGAAATCACTCATTTCTCAGATGATGATAGGTTACCCATGTTATCCTTTTGGACTTCACAAATGTCTTACATAATCCAAATGTTATTACTCTGAGCTCGTACCAACCTTCCGGTGTAATGAAGGCGATCATTTTTCTATTTATCTTACCAATTTTCGCATACTAGTAAATGTTAGGATATTAAAGTATCACTGTCTCTCGACTTTTACCCTCTCTACATAATAGATTCTCGAAGAATGCGCGACTAGAATGAAAGCGCGTCTTCTAGGGATCAAACGATGTATATTCTGGTCAGACGTCTTTCTTCCTTGCTTGAAACTAGATATTTGTCTTTAACAGTTTGAGAATTTAACGCGTTATAATCTCCGACTGGACGCCAGTCAAAACTTCTTTTTTTAGGAACTAAGTGAAGTGGGGATGAAAAATTGCTTTTCGATGGGCGCATATGGCCTAAACCAATCATATGTTGGAACTCAGTTTTTGCAATTTTTAACCTATCTGGTGCTAAACGACGAGGTTTAGCCAAAACTGGTGAACCGAAAGTTTCAATTTTATGTACGACGTTATGCTTGACAATTTGGTCTGAGCAAATAGGTTTTGTAATTTCAGGAAATTCATTTAACAATTTGATATAACCATCATTGCCAAAAATAGTTTTAATAGAGATAATATCATCAGATTTAATAATACCATGAGAATTTAAATTATTATTAATAT
>JAPDSC010083001.1:136819-156515 GCA_026290005.1 Latrodectus geometricus | reverse complement strand
TCAACTATTAATAGCATAAAAACCACTATTAAAAATGTTTCAAGTATTTCAGAAATTGCACTACTGACTTCTATCGCGAAACAACTCAATGACTTTTTGCTTAACCCAATATACAAGTTCACCCAATATAATAATGTTCATATTTTTTGTGGGATATTTTTCATGGCTTCAGCTGTTTTGCAATTAAATAAAAACATTACAGTTCATAAATTTCTAAAAAAAAAAAAAAATAGCAATTCCTGTGTAGTTGACATTGCAATGCACCATGCAATCTTTCAGAAGGAAAAATATATGATTTTTCCTCACTACACTTTAATTATTATAAGCTATCATGCACTCATATTACTTTTTTGTCATGTAGAGAGAAACAGAATTAAAATAAATGCACTTATATTATATTCGTAATCTCAATGGAATAAGAAATTGCAATATCATGTTTTAGTTCATAATTAATAATACAGCTCATTAGAAAACTAGAAGAACTGTTTTAAAAAAGAAGTACTAATCCAGAATAAGAATACTGCAATTTACAAGTGCTAAAATAAAATTTTTTAATCGTAGCTGGAAGTGACAAAATCTCTCTCTCTCAGTAAGTTTATTCTAATGAATAAATTTACTGATTTTGTCACTTCTTTTTTACTACATTGTTTAGCATCATTAGGTGCTAAACAAGGTAATTTAATACTCAATCTTAAATATGCAGTATCCAAAGTAATTCAAAATGAATATAACGATTACAAACAGCTATAGTTACTTATTGAAAAATAATTTATCAATAAGATTAACAAATAATGCAGGCGAAATTTAAAAATTCTGTATACATATGGGAATATTTGCTTAATGAGGCTTCCCTTGGTCACACGAACAACATCAAGGAAGTAGTCTATTTCAAACCATATATTCTGAAGCATATTTACAGTCACCATAGCAAATACATTACAAGTGAGTATTTTGAGTTCTGTAATTGTTTTGGGAATGGGAAGTACCGTCACCTTTACGTTTATGTTGGGTGGGGAGCATATGCAGCATAAACGTAACGTAATTCAGATGCTTTTCCTTGTCTTACTGGTTCAAATGATGCACAAGTTTATTTAAAAACGATTTCAATTGTAACTTCTTTATGAGGACACGCTATTTCATTATCTGTGGAATTTATAACTCCCCACTGTCTTCATACATTAATTTCATTAGATTTCTTTCATACATGCAGCGAATTATTTTAACATTTCTTTCTATAGCACGTGGCCCTCAGTGACTTAAATATTTCGCTGATTGTATAGTTGGAATTTCTTTGCTAAAGACTAAAAGTTTATTCCTAATTTTCCGTTTGCTTTTGTATTTTATCGCTTTTTAATAGAAAGTAGTAATAATTTTTCAGCACATTAATCTTTATTCCTTACTTCATATATCATTCGTCTATTTAGTGAAATATAATTTAAAGTCTATCTGAATTTGATTGTCTTGGATAAAAATTCTTATTATTGGCATAAAATCCCGTCAATAAATTCATACCATTTTTATCAATGTGCAATCGTAAACATAAAGTAACAAAAAGAAGGGGCTCAAAGATATTTCCTCTTAAAACACGAGCATTCACATTTTTTGATAAGTAGAATTTCTTTCCAAATTATTGTTTTAAAATGTTTATATATATATATATATATATATATATATATATATACGACAAGATGAATCATATCTTTTTATGAGTACAGTAATCAAACCATCACGTTACACTTCAATATAAACTTTTGTGGAACATATTATATAATCATTTATATCTTTAAGTCAATTTGAGAAATTTGTACTATGAGCTCTATAATTCATTAACGTTTTTGTTCGCTTGAGGAGTTTTCCCTAAAACCATATTGCTGTTCTGTAATAAATGAAGAAGATAAAATGATCTATTGAAAAAATTCTTTCAAGAATTTTCTTGATTAAAAAAAAAAAAAAAATAGATGAGAGGGAGTTGACAGTTTTCACGAAAGCTACCATTTTTCTTAAGTTTGGGAAACAGATTGATATTTGCGGTTTTCCTTGTAGTAAGGTAATACAAAATATATGAAGGTGGCATTATAAATATTCTAGAGATTGATGATTTCTGAGGGAAATGTTGACTATTTAATTCTTTATGTTGTCAATTCTAGGAGCCTTGTGAGTTTAAGATTCTTAATTATATTACGTAAGAAAAACTACAATAGAAAAAATAAAATTATTTCTTCCATATTAGTTTTTTCTATTAAGAGATCAATGGAATTGATGATCATAAATGCACTAATTTTATATTCAATAAATTTTGAAATTTATTAATTTTAATTTTTTATTTATTTAAATTGCTTTATTATGCTTTCAGCAAAAATATTTAACTTTTCACTATTTGTAAAAATGGAGCATTTAGTTAAATTATACATTTTATTGTATTAGTTTTAATTTTAAATGTTTCAACAAGAGTCCATAAGGGGAATGAACTTTTTAGTTGTTGACAACTTTATATTTTCGTATTCATCTTTTTCATCATCTTTGTAATTATTTTTAATAATTTTATTTATTTTATTCAGTTTTCTTTACAATTCTTGAATACAGGGTATTTTTAATTTATTTTTTTATTTTTCACGCATGAGGATTTTAATATTATAAACCTTTTAGAGTTTGCAAACTTTTAAAATTAGAAAACAAATTACTTTTACGAATGGCTTCTGTAATAATAATTGTTTCACTCTTTACTGTCAAGATAGGTAAGTAAAATATATAACTCAGTTTCTATATAAAACTTTGATAAATATACTTAGACTTAAATATCACAACTAATGTATTTTATTCTAACTGGCTATCAATAATTGAAACAAGAGTTTAACGCTTAGAGATACTTCTTCTTACAAATGACAAAGAAGTTATTACAATGACTCTACAGTCAATTGGTCGGAACCTTAAGGACAACTAGATGACTCCGAATGGGATTGAATACTATGAATGGGTATGAGTCTGGATGCACAAATCAAGCAATAAGCAGTCACCTGTACAGCATGGATACTTCTATGCATAGGTGCTTGTAGCAATGGTTTCTGCATGGAACTTTATATAGGCAAAAAGAAGGTCTTGAAAGACTAATTTTAAATCCAAGATAACATTGGAGGACTATAAACCAGGCCGAGTTTTTCCTACGTTATTATTATCCTTTATTTAATATGCTATAATTACTTTCTTACCCCCCCCCAGGATCATTGCTTCATTTCAAAATGCTTGGATGAGGGGAAGTTATGCTCACACAAATCTTTAAGACATTTGCAGTTATCTTTCCATATCAGCGGAATCACTTGCATTGATATTGTAACCTATCAACATGACTATATCAGATCACGGACATTACAAAATTTTCAGTGATAAATTGTGTTCCTCGAATGGATTGAGGACGCTCACATTCATATATGGAGGACCTAGGGCAGCATTCTCAACCAGCCTTTGTTTCATAGAAGCATATTGTCATTATCGTTGCTGTGATGGTCCCTAGTAGCAGAGGCTTATTGTTATCACACTGGCCATTCACCCGTTTCATGGGCAACTCATTTTCGACCATATTTTCTCATCGATCCGAGCTTGTATCTTATACATGAAAGGGTCACTGGTTTTTATAGCGGATATTGTGCTCGATATCGTCATTGGCCACTGATAATGTGGTCGCTAAACGGCAGCCGTAGTATTCACCAAAGAGACTGAAAAAACGAATCATGAGTAGACTAAGTAAAACGTCTTCGCATACGTGGCAGCCATATTTGAAAATTATTGTATTAACCATTACTTTTTCTACTACCATTTATATTTGCACTCTGAAATTAGCTATTATTAATTATATCATTTTATATAAGCAAAATATGGTAACAGAATATTTTGAAAAGTACTATCAATTCTTTTAAATAAATATCAAGTACATATCTTTAAAATGCCCATTTATTTAATTCTGTCACTTTGTTATCAAGCTAATATTTATTTTGTATTTGTAAAATTAAATCAGAATAAAAATTGCAAACAATATGTTTTAAATAATATGAATTAATTTTACTGTGTACTTTAGTTTATATATTGTTTTTAGGGTATAAATATCCATAATATTAATAATATATGGTAATTGAATATAAGTATTGAAAATTTTTTATGCACAATTGCTTCGTGTTACATGGTAAAGCCACCCTAAAGTGCTATGTAGACAATATTTTTTGAATATGTTTGGTATGTATTATTTTTTATTTCTTTTTTGTTTCTAGGACTGTTCTTGGATCTATATTTCGAGCTTGGCCATGAACCGGTTAGCATTTGCAAATAAATTTAGTGCGACCAAAAGTTCTATTTTAAAAGGAATAAATTTCGTTAATTTCAATCTAATGTAGAAAGAAATCTTAATGATTTAAAAATATTGCTACCAAAAGGCAAAATTGACTTTAATAATGTTTCTAAACAGTCAAATTTTAAGGCAACCAAGAGAAGTTTAGATACTGAGCCAGATCAACAGTGTAGTGCTCCAAGATTTCAAAATACTTAACCCTTTATATAGCGAATCAAACATCTTTAACAATTCAGTACCTAAAGAAGGTTTAAAAGAGAAATTAAAACAATGTTTTTTAAAACGCTATTTAACTCATGTTGCATAAATATATTAAAAGTACTTAAGCCATATCATACAGAATTGCCATTAGGAACAAGAACATTACTCAGTGCACCTACTTATGTTCTTATATCTGAAATTCAAGAAGATAAATATATCCATTTCTGTTAAAAATAATACTATTAAACAAAAACTCGAATATGGATTAAAAACTAAAAATTCGGTTATAAGCATAAATTTACATAATGATGGATTGCCTTTGTATAACAGTTTATCATATCAGTTTTGGCCAACTTTAGGTAGTATTATTAGAGAGACAATAGATACAAATTTTCTTTTGGTATTTATTTTGTTGAAAAGAAACCTAATGTCAATGAATATCTGGAAGAATTAGTTAAAGATTTAAAAATTGTTATGCTAGTCTAGAAATATCGAGTAAAAAATTTTCATTTTTTTTTAATGCAGTAATTTGTGATACTCCAGCAAGAGCTTTTATTACTTGTGCTAAATTGTTTACTGGTTACTATGGTTGTGATAAATGTGTAGAAAAAGGTAAATGGTATTGAAAGATGACTTATCCTGAAATTAATGCTCCTTTGAGAAATGATGGTGACTCGAATAATGATTGTCAAAATGACAATCATTATTCGAGTCACCATCATTTCTGTAAAATACTGGAGAATCCCCCTTTAAGGAATTAAAATTGGAGTAATAAGCAAATTTCCTTTGGATAATATACATCTTGTCTGCTTAGGAGTTGTGCGAAAAGTTTTTTCTTGGTGCAAATTTACTCGTTCTTGCAGACTAAGAAATGATATTTCTATAATCTCTAGTAAGCTTTTGAAGAGTGTAAAGTTTATTCCGATTGAATTTCAAAGAAAACCCAGGTCTTTAAAACATATTGATTATTGGAAAGCTACTGAATGGCGACAATTTTTTTTCTATACAGGACCAATTGTTTTAAAAAATATATTATCTGAGAAATATTACAACCATTTTCTCTTGTCACATTTTTAAATACTAATACTGGTCAGTAAAAAATATTGTGCAGAATATTTTTAATGTGCTGGTTCTTTGCTTAGAGTCTTTGTTCAGCAGTGTACGATTTTGTAAAGCAAAGAATTTATTACATACAATATCCATGATGTATCTCATTTTATTGAAGATGTAAAAAGGTATGTCCACCTAGATACTCTTAGAGCTTTCCAGTTCGAAAATTGTTTAGGGAAGCTGAAAAAGCTTATTAGATCTTTCACCGAACCCCTTCAGCAAGTGTATAAAAGATACAAATAAATAAATGCCGTGCAATTAATAGATATTTCAGAAAATTTTGAAATTTTACAATGAATACCTCTTAAGCCATCATCATTAAGGTTAAGATGCACTATTTAAAATTAAGAAGGCCCTATTTCAGACTTAAAGGTTCATAAGGAAACTATTGTGTCATAATGAATGATGATGACAATGTTAAGATTCATGACATAATCTTAAAAGAAAATAAATGATTTATGTTACATGGTAGATCTTTTAAAGTCTCAAAAGAATTTTATAAAATTTCATGTGAATCTACTAATATTCAAATAATTTCGATATCCGAATTTTCTGATTATAAATTATGGTCTTTCACTAACATAATGGGTAAAAGTACACTTTTGCCATATAAAGAAAATTTCGTGTTCTTTCCCATAATCATATGTTAAACTATATTTCCCAGCCTTAATCATATTCATGTACTAGTTTTGATAAAATAATTTTCATGATTAATTACACAATAAAATTAATAATTTTAAAGACCTATTTGTAATAAAATTATTGAAATTAGTCCATGTTGCTCAATTTCCAGGCTAGGAAATTGTATAATTCGCATATTAATATTTGCATTAAATGTATAACCAAGATTTTTATGTAAATATTCTAGATATAATTAATATACAAATAAATTTTTATGTTAAATAGAAAGTAAACAATATTGTTTTAAGTACTGGTATTTTATAACTGGGGAGCTAAATTGTTAATTGGGTTACTTTATCGTTCTTAGTAAAATTGGTAATGGATAAAAAATGTCTTGATTTTAAAGATCAAATTCTTATTTTAATAAGAAAGTATAATAAATAACAAAAAATTAATGAAATATATAGTAGTTATTACCTGTAAACTACGTGTATTAACTTAACTCATTTGCCATTAAGATTACTTCTACACGTAGCCATGTCAGGACGTTTTAATAAAAGACAAAGTAACAAATAACAAATTTATTGAACATCGCGTTTATCCATTCTATAACCGACTCTCTCGGTCGACGTACATCAACTCTTTTTTTTTTTTTTTGTGCATTCGCCCTCTAGCGGCGATTTCATATTTCTCACATTCTGCTAGACTGACCTTACAATTGTTCGCAATAGGTAATTTAAAATTTATATTTACTTACTAATTAATACAAATTTCTTTAACACTAGCATTGAAACGTAGCTAAACAACATAATGATATAAAGCAATTAATAACAGATCAATCGAAATTAATAACAACTATATTTATATTAGAGAAGTAATCATTATTTTTCATTTACACAAACAAATATTGTATTATCATTAACAATAAATTTACATTTTCCGTTAAAAGTAGAAAAATTAACATATAAAATTTTAAAAAAATGTGTTAAACATATATAATGATACAAATTAATTTTTACTATTAAAAAACATTCTGAATATGTACATAATAATAATACAATTTTGTTTTTCTTAATAAATAACTTTTGTTTTTCTTAATAATAATAAACTTCTTAATAAATACAATTCTTAATTCCAGCACAATTATTTATGACAGATGTTTACTATAAAATAAATGAACTTAAAAACGTAATAAAGTATTCACAAAACAAATTTTAACCAACTTTCACACACACATACTATTTGATGAATATTTCAGTATACAATAAATCATCTTTGGAATTTTTTTTTAAAGTCAGTAGCCTATTATAAAGTTCATTGTCTTTTAATTTTTAAGTTTTTTTTCTCTAAATAAGATTGGAATGATCTTACCATTCAGGACTCCTCATTTACCTTTAGTCCTTGCGTGTAGATCTACATGGATTGCGTCTAGGGCTGTTTAGAGAATAATTATCGGCACTATCGATATCATAGTCTTCATCCGAATCCGGTTCATTTATCCATGGTTTCACTTGACTAATATGAGCTGTTGTTACGTAGAAGTAGCCATTTCTTTTGTCTTCCAGCTGAGTCACACGGTAGATATCGTTCGGCAATACCTCGGTAACAATAAAGGGGTCTCGATATTTAAGTTGTATCTTCGTAGGTTGGCCTGTGTTTTTCCATCACGACAATCTCTCCTCCTCCAAATGTCATAGCTCTACATTTCTTTTTATAGTTACACTGCTTTATTTTTTGTTGATTTTTTTCTATTTGTCTTAGAGATTCCTCCTGCAGTATAGATGGATCTTTCCAAATCTGAGGTTCTTCATCAGATAACTTTCTCAAAATCCCGTCATTGAATCGTGGAGAATAACCATGGAGCATTTTAAATGGTGCCTAGTTTATTGATTTGTTTTCAAAATTATCCAAGTTTCTCTCAACTTCACGTATTTTAGCATCTCAATATGATTTTGATTTTCCATACCCGTTGTTATGGTAGACAATATTGTTCTATTAACTCTTTCAACCATTTCATTTGCACATGGTCGTTTCGCACAATTGAGTGTATGATGAATTCTATTTTAAGTACAATGTTGTTGAAACTAATGCGAAGTGAAACAGGTTCCTCCATCTGTAATTATTTTCTAAGGTAGACCATGAGTATTTATAAAACATTTTCAGAGCCTTAAGTACATGTGACGTAGACGTACTCTTCACTGGAGTATAATTGGACAAATCTTGTGAAATTATCTATCATGACTAAGTTATCTTTAGAACTCTTAACAAAAGCTCCCAAATGATCATGTATAATTGCAAAAGGTCTTTGGCCAGGTTTAATTGGATTCAACAAACCATGTTGTTTTTCTGCCGGAAGAAATGCTCGATCTCGTATCTATTAAGCTATTTATCGAATTCTCAGAATTATTTATTTTTGCTTTTTTCATATAAGCATTTTAGATAGGTTTTCAACGTTCACAGTCAAACAGTTTTTATCTTCGTTTTTCAAACAATGTATGTCCAGTCTCACCACATTCTCTACAGATTAAACTTTTTCTTTCTTTTGGACAGTCTTTAGAAATATGTCCATAATCATTACAGTTAAAATATTTAATGCCACTTTTATTACTGCGAGAGTTAAAGTTAGTGGTTTATTTTTTTTTCTGCACTTAATTTAAATTTTTTCAATAAAAGTTCTTTGTTGTGATAGTAATCATTTGCTTTATTGTCTGATTCGCTGGCAATACACAGAGCTATTTCGTATGGTAAAAGTCCTAGAAGATGGAAAACCCAATGAGCTTCATCTGAACCTATTCACCGTGATTGCCTTTTTGAATAATATAATATAAAAACTTATATCGCCTTCATTAACATCATTTTTTTGCATAAGCTGTTGCAAACTGTAAGAATCACGTCTTTCCGAATTCGAATTCTTCGCATTATTAGCATTTCCTAATGCATTTTCATTTTGCAAACATAATTTTTCTATCTCAAATTCGCGAGCTGCCTTTTCTTCTTGTAAGAGTAATTTTTCTATCTCAGAGATTCGAGCTGCCTTTTCATCCTGTTTTCGATCTTCAATACCTTCAAATAAAATTTTAACAAATTCTTCCTCGTAATTTTTAGAATTAACAATTATTTTCTTTACTTCTATTACTTTACAATCTTGAGGAACGGTTTCTCCCAATTCATTAGAGAAGTAATTAAATCTATCTGTTTGCCTTTCACCAGAAATGAAGCAATGTAAATCAAGCAGAAATCAAAAGCGTAAATAAAAAAAGGTCACTCATTTGAGCACTTTCGTTTTAATTCAATGCTCATGTAACTCGTTGTATCTTCAAAAATCTTCCACCATGAATTCTTGATTCGTTTACACAGAATTAATCCTTAGTATCTATGAATTCGACAAACATGGAGCGTCTTTCGTTTTATAATTCACAATTCATAGCAACACGAATCCGTATCGAAACGAAAACAAAACGAATAACAATCAAAGGATTGAAAAATTCCACTTCTGAAATGTAAGTTAATTTGACTGATTTGCCATTAGGATTATTTCTACACATGTCAGCCATGTCAGGACATTTTAATAAAAGATTGCAATTCAGTAACAAATAACAAATTTATTGAACATCGCACTTATCCATTCTATGACTGACTCTCTATGTCAACATACATCAACTCTTTTTTGTTTGTATTCGCCCTCTAGCGGCGATTTCACATTTCTTACATATCCAAGAAAAAAAAAGTGCTAGTTCATTGTTTTTCTTTTTAGTCAATGATGAATATTTAGGAATATACAAAAGCAATATATTAATATGAGTTATAATAGAGAGATTGTTTTTTAAAATATATAAATATTACAAATATCATATAAATATATATATATATATATTGTACAAATATTAATAAGTATTAATACATGGAATCACGTGTAGGATAACACGTGTCGTAGGGAATAACGTGTTATCCTCTACGACAGATCCTGTTCTAGCCATCCTGTTTACATCAGTATAACAATATGTTGATTCTATCTTGCAAGCGGTACATTACCCTTTATATAGCAAGTAATCTTTGGGCCAGTTTTCAACAAGTTAATGACACGTCCTATACAGTTCGCATATATATGGACTACTTCCATTCGTGAATACTCGTCTTAGGTCCACATGTTCTTGTTAGACTTTTCATTAACCCAAAACGTCTGGACATAATAGGCCACCCCATGTGGGCTCCTAAAAATGCCACAGATTTGAAGCAACAATTTATGAATGTTTTCTAGAATGTATCACACAATGACATGCTGAATTGGTATCATTTCTTACATGGATGTATAGAAGGATTTAGGTCAGCGAGGGGTGATTTCGCCAGCGTTTGTAAGTAATTTAAAACATAATTAATGTTGATTTGATATCCCTGTATATTTTCTTACTCCACGATGTGATTAATTTAAGTGAGGTAACATTTCACTCCAGAACTTTCCTCACTTCAGGGAAAAAAGTGTACGGTTCTTTAAAATATTCATCTATGTCCTAATTATAAATATTAAATTACATTGCAGCATTACATAGGTTTTCCAACATAATTGAGATACGCGTTTTTTCGGTTTTAAGGAACATTACTGTCACAGCTCGTCGAATACAAAAAATAGACAAAAATGGTAAGATTTTGTTTTTTTCCCCTTTGCTAAATAAATTCACCAAAAGCAATTAATCGCCAAATGTAGGTTGACATTGGTGAGATATCTTGATAGAGTCAATTTTTCACTAGAAGGCATTTTAACACTTCGCATTTCCAACACTTGTCATGTGATAAATACCAAGTGCAGATTGTTTAAATCACTTTTTTATAGTGTATTTTCATATTTGAATTTTATAAAAGTGACCAGTTTGATTTTATTATACTATTTTAGTTTTGATATTTATATTTTAATTACAGTATCACATTTAAAAATAAATGAAATGATAAATGTGTACACTTTCTCAATCTCATAAATAAATCATGTACTCGACTTGTGACTTTACTTTCACAAGAAGTGAATAATGAGAGCTAATTAACGATATTCATATTTCCAATTTGCGTCATTTGCATTTTTACTTTTAAACTTACTACTGAAAAAAAATTTATGAGGTTCAATACCACCTGAGTATTGTTTGTTGAATTGTATTCTTTAAAATTGAGAAATTAATTCTACTTGTGTGATTAAGATGTGATTTATTTTTAATTTATGACACTAGGTCTCATCATTTAAAGATTTATTTTTTCGTGGAAATCGTTGACGGGATAATACGTACTTATCTTTTTTTTGTCATATAATTGTGAATAGAAATATATATATATTAACGTGCTATTAGCTTTTGAAGTATTCCATAGTTTAAAAAAAAATTGATTTAGCAAAATGATTTTATTAAACAGATATTTAAACACAAACAACACATTGATTTGTTAAAACTTCTTTCAATTCACTATCTCACCACCAGAAGGCTGCACTATGCAGAAGGCAGTTTATTCACTGTTTTGAAGATAGTTTGCTTGCTAGTGAAGAATTGCAGAAATTAGTAATAAATTGTAAATTAATGATTTAATGAAAAGTAAAAAATATTGTTTGTTTGTAAATGTGGCAAATTAATTTGTAAAATGTTTTTATAATTCTTTTAATTATTTGTTTCATTGTTGTAAGTTTCTAATTTTCATTTCTGTGTTTTTAAATGAAAGTATAATTTTAATTGTTAACAGTAGTTTGAACTCTAAGAGAATTGTTGACCATGTTTTGTTGATTGCGTCAATAAAACTCCTGCCTCTAAAGGTCTCAAAGTCACCAACCGACCAACTAAAAACTCCTGCATCATTTAGTTTCTGCTAATTCATTTTATAGAAAAATAATCCATATAATCCTCTAAACTAATCAATGCAATGTATCAAAGTCGTTATCAATGTATAATAAACTTAAGAATTTTTGGTATTTCGAAATCAGCTGACAGATATACCAAGTTTAAAATTCATTATATTTATTGACTAAAAGTTATTAAATGCAACTTAAAATAAGATAATAAAATCGTTTATTTATAATTATGTTATATTTCCAGTACGTTATGCATTTTCTGCTACCTTATTTTCTTTCTTGTTGCATATTTTCTTCAATTTTTGCTTAAAAATAATATTTACACATAAATATATTACACTTCAAAATATCTCTAATTAATTTTTAATGCGATTACTGATCATTATCTTTTATAAAAAACCAAATGGCGCTCATTAGAGTCACTAACCAAATTCTAATACCTCAATACTTACGTCATCCTCAACTTGGCGGGAAAATAGCTGCCAAATATCGACACTCTGTCAGTAATGTTCATTTTTAACTTCAAATTTTGATTACAGAGTGTAATTAGTTTAAGACATAATTATAGCTGATTTAAAGTCCCAGTTAAGTTTCTTAATGACGAGGTGTAATTAATTTAAGTGAGGTAACATTTTGCTCCAGAAATTTTCTTGTCTCAAAAAAAAAAAAAAAGCGTATAGTTTTTTATTTCTTTTTAAAATTACCTTCTGAGTCCTATTAGAAAGAATACTAAATTACATATACTTCACGTTGTAGCATTAAATAGGTTTTCCGACATAATTGCAACATGCTTTTTTCCCCCATTTGCCGGTGATACTTGCGGCTACAAAGTAAAAATTTTAAAATCTAAAAATAATCAAAACTTATTTAAAGGCCAACATAGGATAGCACCGTATGAGTTGTTTGGCTACTATCATTTGAAAAACAACTATTTGTCAATAAAATCAGAGTAAAATTTAAAGTATACATAGAATTTGCAAATGAAAGATCAAAAGGACAACTTTTAAGTATTTATTATAAAAATTAGCTTGCAAATATTTTATGAAAATCAAATGTGTTTGTTAAAACGCACATAATATTCTTTATCTAAATTGCATGCTACTGTTATTCCTTATTTAAATCCTTAGATCGTTTGTTAAATTATTATAGTTTCATTAATTTTACATTAAACAAAATTTCATATCAAAAATCTTCTTCTATAGCACTACAACTTTCTGCAGGCCAAGGCTCTCTCTAAATTAAATTACTCTTGGTAATTCGAAATAGAGTATTCAATACTAATTTTGGGACAGACTTCAGGAGTATTAAATAGCGTACAGATTGTACTTTTTTTAAATCAATGATTTCTTATCCGGGAAAGCCCTTGACAGTTTTAATGAACATTCTTAATTCTTTATCAGCAACAATACAGGTTTTCCCATTGTCCGAATAAATTTTGGCAGCTTTACCTCTCCTGTCAAAAAATCTATTTAGCGTAGCAATAAAAGCGTCACTAGTTGATCACTCACAATTTCTAGATGTATTGCCTTTGTAACAAAACAAATGAAAATACATATATATATATTTTATTTAAAATATGCTTACTCTGGTATTTACATTTTATATAAAATGGGCCACAGATATCGACCCCACTAGCATTAAATGGATATTTTTTGCTTCTTTATGTATAGGAAGATTTCTCATTATTTGATCAAGAAATATTGGTTTTGCTTTAAAGTAAATAACACATGAATTTACAACTTTTCTACCCTATGCCCTACCTTGTAAAATCTAAAATTTCTGCCGAATTTAATAAAACAGTTGTTATGGGCCTGTATACAAAAATTTTAAATGAAAACAATTTATGGGCCTTAGGTAGCAGTAATGGAAATTATTTGTTAAATGATAAATTACTATATTTTAATTTGCCACCAACTCTAATAATATCAACAGAATCAGTAAAAGGACATAAATAACTTACTTGGCTGTCAGGATTTATTTCATCTTTCCGCTTATAGTATTTTCCTCTTTTTAAAATCTAGATTCTTGTACCCATCTTATCAAAACAAGCTCCACTTAACCAACCTTTATTCTAGCCATAGATGCATAGAAGATTTCTTAATACCATGTTTGTTATTATATAAAACTTCAAGAACAAAACTTGAAACATGCAATATTTTAAAATACTTATTTCTACAATTAAGAATATTAATAAAAAATGAACTGCTATAAATAGCAAATGAAAAACTTTGTTCACAGTTCAGTTTCTTGAATTCACTCAGCATTTCGTCTCTAATCCATTGAGAAGCAATATATAGATTACCAATTATGTTCAGAAATTTTTCTGTTTTATTCTGAGTACACTGATTAGGTTTCTTTTTTCATAAACTTCCCAGTTTTTCTTAAAAATTCTTTTATCATTTGATTACTTTTTTTGTGATTACTAGAACAACAGATTATTGAAGTTTTAAGTTAATATTCTGCAGATCAAATGTTTCTAATATTGTGTTTAAGAATACATTTAAAAAACCCTTTTCTTTTTATCACAATCAATATTGTTTTTAAGTATCACAACTTTCCACTGGGCTACTTAGAATTATTCATAACACAGATTGAGAAAACAGCTGATTTAGAGGGCTCTCATGCTTACTAAATTATACGAATTATCAGAGTAATTTCATAAATTGAAGTCTTCTATTAATTCACAGATGAGGTATCAGACGAATGATACGTGCTCTGGTCTTCAAATTTAAACTCGTGGGTTTGATTCTTACCTCAAGCATGGATATTTGAATGATTTATAATTTACTTTAAGCAAAAGGTTCCTGTTGTATCATCCGCATCTGCAAAAAGTTGTAGGAGAGGGACAAATGAAATAATGCAATCAATTAAGACAAAGTCTTAAATTATACAGGATAAATATTAGGCGTTTTACAAAGGCAGTATTTTTTAGCTAAAATAAATTATTGGATTGTTATTAAGTTTGATATATGACTAAAATACACATTTAGCGCAATTCGATCATTGTCACCAAACTTGATTAATTCAAAAATTTGAGGAACAGTTTAGTTAAAAAATATTTAATAAATGGCATATTTGATGGAAAATAGAAATTTTATAAACAATATGGAAAAGTAAATTTAACAAAACAAATTTTAAAAAATTCAATAAACAAAAAATGAATTTTTTTACTGCCTAAATTTTGGATTATCATGTACTGAAACCAACTTACATAAATAGAGTAAGAAAAATCAAACAATTTTATTGAAGGAGAAAAAAGTTCACTTTGCATAAATAGATACTGATATGACATACAATGAAAGACACTTAAAGTGACCGCCTTTCCCTCGTAAAACGCCAGTAATATCGATATCAATTCATATATTTGTAAGAAAAGCTTGAAAATCAGATCTTTAAATCTATCTTAGAAGAATACTATGCATTTTAAAAGAATGAGCTAAAATATAATTGCAACTATCTTGAAAATTTCTTTATTTGATAATGAAATGTTGAATTATGTGAGTATAAAAGAATCGGGCTACAAATCACGTCCCCCGGACCGCTAAAAAAGATGGTTCAATAGACAGGGGCATGTAGCACGACTCACTTTTGTTGTTATGGATTCTCTGTTAATTCAGCTGTGGCTCTCGGCTTATACACTGTCTACCAATAGGTATTTGGATATCTGTGATAGAAAAAAAACTAACTTTATTCAAAATCAATAGTTGGTAGAGCCTTCACGAGAGGCAATTACAGCGTGAACCCTCCGGGGCATACTTTCCATAAGTCTTTGTGTTACAGCCAGTGGAATTGTCACCCGAGTAGTGCATCCCTTAATTCGGCGATCAAACTCATCCCAGAGGCTCTCGATAAAGTTCAGGTCTGGGCAGGCCAGTCCATTCGATGAGCTCCATTGGGATCATACCAAGCCTTGGTTAGCCTCGAAACATGACAACTGGCATTGTCATCCTGAAAGTAACAGGGGTCCAACCCATAAAACTGCCACAACGTAGGAAGCACATTGTTATCCAAAATGGTGCAGTAGGCATCGGTGTTGAGCTTAACATGAACGGAGACCAAGAGTCCCAGTCCATACCAGGAGAAACACCCCCAGACCATATAATTCTACCTCCACCAAACTTATCTGTTGGCACAATGCAATCTGGCAGGAGACGTTCTTTACGCAGACGCCAGACCCAGACTTCCCCATCCGAATGGTAAAGGGTGAACCTTGATTCGCAGCTCCAAAGAACCAGTTTTCACTGATCTACGGTCCAATTTCGATGTGCTTTGCACCACATTAACAGAGCAGCGTAGTTGGACTTTGTAATCAAAGGCTTATGGGCAGCAGCACGACCATGAAAACCAAGCAGAAGCAGATGTGCTTTCTTACGGATGGTATTCATTGAAACAATACTCCCGGATGCCTGTTGAAACTCCTCGCGAATGAGAGCCAGCGGTAGGGTGCGGTTCTTCAGAATTTCTCTAGACAGCACTCGTCGGTATCTAACTCCCAGTTTCGTTGGTCTGTCGACTCGGGGCACATTTCGATAGTCACAGCTCACCTTCCACTTCTTAATCACATAGGCCACTGTCGATTTTTGATACTTCAGATAGCTAGATATGTCCTTTAAAGATCGGTCACATTTGTGATATGTGATACCCGATAACTATACCTTTCTCGTAATCAGAGTGCTCCGAACTGAGCAGCATCTTGCATGGGACTAATGCCAATGCTGTTTCCCACATGATATATACCGGCGGAGGCCGTGACGTACCTCAGGACCACCGATATCATCATTAGCATAGGTGTATAAATACTTATTGGTAAACAGTGAATTTTCAAAATATTGTCTGAAGAAGATCTTCTTCCAAATAAGTAGAATTCGGGGAAGAAAGAAGTAAATCATTTGGTATCAAATTTGTATTACATTGAGGGTAATTCAAGACTTTCCACCTGAATAATTTTTTTTTAATTTGGAGAGAACTGTGGAGATTTACATAGTCACGAAGAAAGATGACACCATCACTTAACATGCTTGAGAGTTTAAATAATTTCATAGCATATTTCATATATGGATACATTTCATACTTATAAGGAATTGGCATTCACAGTTACATATGAGACAATTTTTCTTAGCCTCACATCGCTCTAATGTATTTACAACTTTTACTGTCGGCTTGCTACATTGCTGTAATAAAGAAATAAAAAATAGCATTATCTGAATAACCTCGTGAGAACGATTATTTTCTCAATAAATACTTTTCAAATGGTGCTGTTGATGCTTTTTTTTATATATATATTTCATTTTTTCTGATATAAAAAAATAGTACAATAAATAGTCTCGTTGACTTATAAGAACATCACAAGGTATAACGGGATTTTTCCAGATTACCGAAAGTCTGAATTAAACGGAATTACTTTCAAGACGCTTTGTAAAATCAGTTTTAAATGAATAAAGGTATTATATTCGAATTTTATAAGACAAATTTACTTTTGATAATATTATTACATACATCTACATTTTTAAAGTAAGGATTGATGTAAAATAAGTTGATTGAAATTCAGTCTGATTTTAGAATGTTAAAAGAACAACCAAACGAGGGTGACTATTCATATGACATCAATACATAAAAATAATAATTCATAATTATTTTAATACTAATTTTGTACAATTTTAATCACTGTGATCGCAGACATTTTTGAGTGATTGTATGGATTTGAGGAACAAATTTATAAAATTCAATTAAAATAAACAGGTAGGATGGGGAGGGGAGAATACGGTTGACATGAAATTAAACTTGTGAAGTGCTGTTAATTGCATACTAACGCATTATTTAAATGTAATCATTCATATAAGATATTTAATAGTATTGTTTTGTGTAATGAAGATTTTTTTCGGAGCATATGCAATGCACATCTGAATTTACGATATCATGTTTCGTCAGAACAATAGCGCATAGGTGGTGTAAGAATTAAGAGGGCTTTTGTTTTTTTCATTAACAAAAAATTTGGGTATCGGAAAATGAGGTCTTGATATTTCATCCTTGAGATTTTTTCATCAATGTTTGCAAAATTTATTCATTACCAGACTCGTCATGTACGTTTGAAGATGGTATTTATATTGATAACCAAAAAAAGAATTCCATGTTTTAAAGAAGTTCAATCAATAGCTGTAATTGTGTCAGATTTCTTTTTTTCTTTTTTTTTCTTTTATTAGAATTAATTAAAGTGCGCTGAGA
Organism: Latrodectus geometricus; assembly: GCA_026290005.1. Classification (NCBI taxonomy): domain Eukaryota; kingdom Metazoa; phylum Arthropoda; class Arachnida; order Araneae; family Theridiidae; genus Latrodectus; species Latrodectus geometricus. The sequence goes on along the minus strand of JAPDSC010083001.1, from coordinate 138,207 downwards.
CAATTTGTTGGTATCATAGAATGATTTAAATTCCAAGAAAACGATTTAAAATTGTAGGAAAAAGTATCAGACAAATTTCTAGAACAGAATAAAACTTTAATTTATGAAAATGGATTAAATATTAATTTTTTTTTTGTTTTCAATAATATATGGCATTTTTATACGATAATGAGATGTTAGAGTTTCTTAACGTGCAAGATACGCCTTACTGTGGACAACTCGATTGTTAAAGTGAGCTTTTTGAAAGTTCTCTAGAGTTTGGCTACTCAGATACTACTAGAGCTAGGTAAGCATTCAATATAAATAATTTCTGTCTACCATGTTAGAGCTGTGATTTCATTGTTAGAGTTGAACAGCTAGTTATATATGTCTGGTTCAAAGCATTTGGTACTACAATAGACCTCGTTTTTGTGAACCTCTAATTTTATGAATTAGTGGCTATTTCATGGTCACATAAACACAATAGTTGTAATTCCTTTCAAAAAAACTAAAATTTTGAAAAATCTTTTTCGAGAGCTCATTTTTATGTATCTTCCGTTAGTGTTTCATTTTTATCATCTGATTTTTTTCATTTTTTTCTTTATTTCATGGTAAAGAAACTTGAATAAATGTTTTCATTGAAGAATTGAAATTCCTTCGAAATATCGATAACTGATATTAAAATTCGGGATTTTTTAGAGCAATCCATGTGGAAATTCTGACGTTTCCTAAGAACCAAAGTATAATCAGTAGCTCCAAGTGAAAATATTTTAAGATACTTTTACTAGGAGTGATCATAGCTTGGAATAATTTAATGAAATACATTCTAGGCTCAATACATTTGTGTGAATCATCCCTTTCACGTGCAAGCTTTATTTATTGAAGACATCCAAGAACAATTACCTGACAACTTGAGTTAAAATTAATTGAATTTTGTTAAAGAAACCCACTGTTGACAGAAATTTCATTTTAGGACTTTTTATGCACTTAGATGTAATTATTACGTAAGAAAATTTGGATGATTAAATGATTACGATATCGAATGAAGAAAATGGGAAGATGCTTTTAAAAATTTACTTTTGATACAGAAATAAATGATTACTTTGCCTTAATTTTTCATCTATAAAATGAAATAAGAATTGTTTTTATTATTTTGTATGTCTCTCACAGAGTGTTCTTAATTTTTTTTTAATTTTACTTTACGAAAAGACTAGTTAGTTTTTTTTTTTAAAAAAAATTGAAGATTTGAGGCTTACTTTTTATTTTACGAACTTTCAATTATAAGAACTATTTTACTAGAATCCACGAGTTCATAAAAATGAGTGTTGATAGTGTTTTGATAACATAAAATGTTTATTGTTGGGAACTCTTTCCGAAATATTTCACACTCACACACTGTTAGTAGTGTT
>JAPDSC010083001.1:123990-136809 GCA_026290005.1 Latrodectus geometricus | reverse complement strand
GGAACTCTTTCCGAAATATTTCACACTCACACACTGTTAGTAGTGTTAATTTGAAATAAGTGTTCTTTTAATTGTTGTAACATCTCGCCGGTTTTAAATACATATCGTTGCTTAATGTAAGTGATTTATAAATAATATATAAGCAAACTTTATTCTTGAAGTAAAGAATAAAAAAAATTAATATCTATTTTCTGATGACAGTAAAATAAACTAAATGGAAAAAAAATGGTGCACAGATGTGAGTCTCATTTGTTTCAGATGCAGATCGCCTTACTTTTCATTTAAGTCAAAGTATTCACTTAAGTCATTCAAAGTATATAACAATTTAACACTGCATGACTTAAAAGAACTGCAAATGGAGATATCAATCAAAATTGTAGCTTGCAATAATTTTATAATATACTGCTGGCTACTATAATTGCAACATCATGAAAGAAAGCAAATAATAATAATGATAAATAAAAGATATTTAATTGTACACAGGCAGTCAGACATGAAAATAATTAAATTACAAGTGCGGCAGTTAACAATAATGCAAACTTCGTAGACACATCTTCCACTCCAAGCAACTGAAGTTGTTCTTTATCCCGTTAGGCATGGAGTGGAATTTGGTTTGGATGACAAGGGAAAAAAAAGGGTATTCATCAAACGCTTCTTCAAGAGTTCATGCTACTCTTCTTAAACTGTAGACACTGGAGAAGAGTGGTGAACCAATCTATCGGGAACTCTTGACCAGTTGTTTTTAACTAAATAGAAAGCGGGAGATCATGCAGTAAAGTTCAATAATCGAATATATTTAGTATCAAGGAAAGTTTGGAGATGACAAGCAACATGTGCTCTTGCATCATCTTGTTGAGGTAACAGCATCTTCTTGGGGTTCATTTGTTTTAAGACTATAGAAATTTAACAATCGTCATTCAAATTTCAGTCAATAAGAATTAGAGGGGCTTGTCATTTATCCAATGGCTGCAGATACCATAATACCAGTTGTAGGAGCCATGATGAAAACATTGAATGACTAAACAACTCGCGTTCTCATCGGGGCCTCAAGACACGTATAAGACCCTCAAAATGCCACACACAGAACAGGGATTCGTCTGAAAAACAATATTGTGTCACTTCTGTATCATCTTTGTCTTAGGGAATACCAGAGTCACTGTTTATCTTTATAGTCAAGGAAAGTTGAAGAAAATTATCACTCAACCACTAAAAACATTCTATAGTAACAAAAAAAATATTGTAGGAATTTGAGGGAAATATTTTATGGTAAAAATAAAAATAAACTCTTCTTAATGTAAAATTCTTTGAAGTCAATTTATTAAGCATGCTAATTGGTGCAAAAATTATTTTTATTTTGAAAACAAGGAAATAACATCTTTAAAACTTGATAAGTTGCTCAACTAGAATAAATTATTAAAAATCACAAATGAGGTTGTAACTGTCAGCTTCTATCATCCATTTCTTTGTTTGGTAGAAAATCAAACTCACAAATTTAATGTTATATACTCGCATTGCTCGACCTAAAAATGCTCTATTAGAAAGGCCAAACGTTTGTAGAAAAGTTTAGATTTTATATTTAAAAATATTTAATGTAAAAAAAAATATTTCTAACATCAGAACTGTTATTTTGCCTCCTTTAATGTACATTTGTTCTCGCACCTCTGGTAAAAATTCAGATGGACATCCATAATATTTGATTGAAACTGCAGTGGATGGATAATAAAAAAGAAGACTTTAGTACAAACAGTTTTGAATGCAGATAAATTGTTTCCAAATATATATTTTGCATGTAAGTAAACATCTGTTTAAAGGAAGTATTAAGTACATCATTCGTCCTTGTTAATTACTATCGCTTTTCAACTTTTTTGTGTCAAATTTTCCAATAACGTTTTATCATTTTCAAAATAATTTTCACAGATGATTAATTTGTTTATGTATACATATAGCAAGTTTATCAATTAGTGATTTCTTGACATTTTTGTAAAATTTTGATAAACAAATGTTCAATAAAAATGGTAAAAAATTAAACAAGGACAACATATGGGGAGTGTGGTTTCCTAGTTGGAGCTATATGATTAGCTAAAAATAAACATTATAAGGATTTCGTAATGGGTAATGGGTATCCGACACTGCAGTTTGAAAAGCCGAAGGTCATTGTAAGGCATTTGAACGTCTACCATCTGCTGCGTATTTCTTTGCAAGAGGTTTAAATACTGGGTTATTCACAAGAAGTAAATTTCCTTAAAACTCTCAAGTACAGATATTCATAGAAAAAGCAAAAAGCAACATTCAACTCACATTATTCAACAATGATTTAGATCGAACACAGAATATTCCATTAAGAAGAATGTGATTTTACCTTGTGAAGCACACCCTTAATATTTAATTCTACTTTTAAGTCATGTAGATTTCTGGCTAAATGAGTGAGTTGATTGAACCATACTTTGTTATGTTATGCTTTTTTTAATGTCATCAAGACATATGTATTTTCCAATCAGCTATAAATTAGAATTAATAAAAAATAATTGATAAATAATGTTATATAGAATATATCGCATGAAGGCTATAAAAATAAAATACATTTTGTAAGGCATTATCAGTTGACGTAGAAGCAAATTCTTATTTTTTGTATCATGTTCATAAAGCGAATTTGCTTTTATTCATTTTATCATCAAACATTTTTTGGGAAATACAATTCGATTAAAAAATATTCTTCAATTTTGACAGTACAATGAACATCCTTGAAAAAAAAAAACTGAAAATATAGTGTAGGTTTTGCACCTTCACTATATTTTCAGTTTTTTTTTTGTGTGATGACTTTTAATTTTTATTACTTGTACATTATTAATACGTACTTTTTGTATGGATATGTTTACCACATTAATTTGAATTATTGAAAATCCTCAATAACAGTTATGAAAGTAGTTTTAAAGCGCTTGAGTTTCTACTTGAGAGCTCATTCTTTGTTTCTAAATGCTAATTTGTGAGAATGCACTTCTTTAAAGCATACCTACAAGACCATTTTTAAAAAGACAAATGTTTTCAGATTACCAATTTATGAGTTTGCACTTTTTTCTATTCACAATTAAGGGGTGAAGAGTGAGATTCCGGCACTTTTCTGCACGCAGAAAGACAGTTTAAAAAGTTAAGCTATAATTTGCAATAAAGAAGAGAATTCAATTTGAATCTTATAAGCAATAATTTGATGATTTTCTCCCTTCTTTAGTATACAGATATTTTGAAGAGTGAACATACAATGTAAGGAATATAATTATTTGATTTTACATTAAAGTCAAAATTAATTCTTGATATACGTTGCTTTATCCTAGGATTGTTCACGACATTTTTATTATCACTATTCAATTATTAAAAGCAGTTGATTGTCGGATGGATGGTTCTTGAAATTTGCACCCAACATTTAGCAGAAAAATCATTAACCATTCTATTGGCGAGCTATCGTCATACTCCACAAAACATACAACAACGGCTAAAAACGATCATTATAAAAATTGCGATTGAAAATAAAACTGAATAAATTGAAATTAAATCTACGAATGTAATATTGCATTATTTTACTTATATTTCAATTGTCATAATAAATATATCTTGAAAAGGAATAAAATTTTGTCAAAAAATTAAAACTCATTGTTTTGATCAGTTATAGTTCCAAATCTTCCATTAACAGCCCCTTGAGAAGAAAAAATTACCTTAAAGTCTCACATTTGTAATCGTTCCTTTTAAAATATTTCTCTAATGCGCAATTTATTTGCTCAATTGGATGTACAAAATTAAATGAATATTTCCTTGTTATTCGTAGCACTACTAATTTAAAAAATTTTATCTCTTTTCAAATTACTAAACATTTGAAAAAGGCATTAAAACGAAAAAATTGTTTTTCTTTTTTATATAGGAAACACTATTGTCAGAATATACAAGTTGTTCACTTATAATATATAATCCGCTTTCAAGGATTTACAGAGCTATTCCTGAGTTTTTGGTAATAAGTTGATTGTAATTTTGTAATTGATCATGATATAGGTAGGTTTGATTTCTGAAGCATGCAATTTCTTAATGTCTTATTTGTAATTTAATATTATAATCATATTGATTCTAGATTTATTAGTTTGCCATTTATCCGGATCTTCAGTTCATCTACGATTATTATAGAAGTTTTTAGTTTGTCAATTCGGTAACTACTGGGTAAAAAAAATTTTTTAACTTAGAAATTCACATGAAACCACTTTAAATGAATTTTGTACAGAATATATGTATCCCTTTCCTTTAAGTTCTAATTCAAAATATTTTTCTATTTAAAATTTTCATGCAATATATTTTGCCAATTTTTTTATCCTCTAATAATTTTTTGTATTTATATCCTGATATATTTGTACTTCTGTCACACATAAATACAAATAATAAAAATTAATTCACTATCATAGAAAATAACTCTTAATTATTTCCGTGTAAAATATAAGAGTGTAACACATAAACAAGTGTTCTTTTTTGTAAAAAAAAAAAAAAAACTATTTTTTAAATGGAATTGTGATGGTAAGAATCTCAAAAGCATTCGAGTTTTTAAAATGAAAATCACATTTAAGGATCCTAGGTAAAAAAAATATTTTTGTAGTAATGTCTTTGGCTTAATCTCATTTGAAAAAAAAAATTAGCTCTGTTCTATACATGGCTTAAAAAGTGTGATAATTTAACTTAATAGAGAATGGAGAAAATTTAATGCTAAATTTAAAAAAGATATTCATAGCTCTCATATTTTATATAATTATAAGGGAATTACTTAAAAAGTAAGATTGAGGCGTGCATATTGTTCCCACTCTATTGAACTGTAGATAGAAATGATTACAATGTTGGAATCCTCATGAATGCATAATCAACGTAGACAATATCCTTGAAACCTGTGAGCAAGCTTTAAATTCTAAATTTTCTTTATATGAATCTTTATTTCAATTATTAATTAAAAACGGCTCTTTCAAAAATATTTGTAAAATAGGATTGTTAAAGATCCATAGATTTACACATGTAATGCATCTAATGTTTGCCATACCATGCAATGAACCTGTCAAGCGCAGTCAAACAGAATTAAACAATTAATAACATGCTATCTAAACGAGGTCATCTGAGAGTATCGTGCCCCTCAAAATTTCTTTATTTACTATTTATAGTTTAAATAAATTATGTTTATTAATTAAGACAAATTTTAATATTTCTGAATGTAAAACTTATTTTTAATGATTAAAGCAATCATAACCATAATTTTAATAAATTTTTATTACAAAGCGTTACACTTAATGTATAACAGCTCAAGGCAAAGCAAAATGTTGGTTTTCAAAATACTTGTTTGGTATTTATTAGTTAACAAAAACAATTTATGCTCGTTTTTTTTTAAACTTTCAGGATTAGATGCGTTTATTTGAACTAAAAAAATGCATTAAGCAACATTTACTGGGCTGCTGTATATGTTGTTCCAGAAAATTTCATAAGTCTTCACGACAACCGATCTGTAAAAAGAAATAAAAATCGAGTTATTAGTATACATATTAAACAAAATAATAAAATTTTATGCAGGAGAAATTAAAAATTTACAAATAATGTGCATGAAATTAACATTTTACAAACATTCGATTATTTTAGGTTATTAATTCCAATCCTAAGAATTTTTGAGAAATTTGAATGGTTATAATTTTTTTCATCATTCATCATTATGTAATCATGTTCAATATAAATCATATTATCAATATTATCATGGAATTTGGTGAATATGTAGAGAAGTAATGTTAAACTTGAAGAAATGCTTCTAATCATTCATAACATGCATAATTGATAGATTTAACACTTTATTTAATAACATGTATTTTTAACGAGAATAGGAATTTTAGGCAGATCAAAAAACTTGTTACACATTAGTTTTTATGGTATGATTTACAAGAAAACATGAGATATTATATGTATATACAGCTGGTCATCTAAAATGCAACACCCTTTCTAAAACATATGGTCAATGTTAGCACAATGATTGATTCGGGATACAATACCCATTGTGATACCAGATCAACAATGTCAATATGTGGAACAACAAGGACTGCCATACTCCAAGGATACATCTAGAACCTCTTTGATTCTATGCTATGACGTGTGACAGCGGTCATTGCTAACATATGGTGAGTAAGTTAACTACCAATTTTGTCATCACCTACACAGAGGTTATAATTTCAAATATCTGACAAATAAATTTTACTGTGATATCTCTGGTCTTTCTTAATATTGCATTTTGGATGGCCAATACTGTACATATAACGTATATACAAATATGCAGGATAATATACAATAATGGAGAAAAAAATGTAGCAATCCTTTATTTACATTTTTCAGTGAAACAATCATGTTTAACTAAGTTTAACCAAATTAAATTGAATTTTTTGCTATAATGTAAATAGTAAAGCTTGTTTCATGACATTTAACTTAAGTAACATTTTTCTTTGGTATTTACAGGGGATCCAAAATCCTGGAAAAGATTTAAAAGTTTATTATTTGGAAATAAAAAGAAATTTACAGCGAACGGTCAAAAACCAGATTTTGGGGGGAGAAACAAAAGGAATGTTTGACTAGATTTTTTAGTAATCAAAATGTGACCCTGTATGGCAATCTTTATTTGATATAAAGTAATTTAAAAGTTAGGAGTCAATTTATAAATATTCAACGTTTAGTTAAAAAATGAAACATCATACCCTTCACAGCATTAAAAAATATCTCTTGCGGTTTTAGATATAACATTTTTCGATGTTAACTAAGACGACAGTTAGTCCCAGTATACTTTGTCTTCAAGAATTCCTTCAGTCACGAGTAATCAGATATGAAATTTTAGAAAATATGTGTGTGAAAAATATCGATTGATGATGTAAACTCTTGCAAATGTTGAGAGCAGTACACAATGTTAATTATATGAAGATACTTCTTTTCTTCAGTGACTGTCATGTTTTCCATTTTAGAATTATGTTATTCTCTAACAAAACACATGGAGCTGATCAGCGTTAGAAAATTTTAAGCTTTAAAAGCCATTCAACAAAACGTTAGAATTATCAATTTGTTATATTTTTATTTATTTTTCTTTTTCTTTATAGACAGTGAATTAATATTTTATTAAATTATTCAAAAAAATAAATAAATAAATAAATGAAACACAATATATAGAAAAATATATAAGAAGCATTTTTTTTGTTTTATCACAATTAAAATATATATTTTAAAGTTTGACAAAATATATTTTTAATTCATTCTTTGTTTACTATGCATGTTTACATGCAAACTTCATTTATTTATGTGTGTGTTGAATTAAATTTGATTAAGATTTCTCACACTTTAATTACACATTTACACATTTAATTACAAACAGAGAAGGTCTATAAAAATAGTACTGACATACATAAAAGTATTATTACAAAGTATTTAAATGTTACGTATTTAAAAAAAAATTAAATGTTATGTATTAGAAAGAAAAATGTATTTTAAACAGTGTATGAAATTTTCTCCACTATTATATATACATGTTACCGTGAAAGTCCGAAATCTGGAGAATGTCGACATTCGCTGGTGAATGTCAACATTCACGTAGTCGCTTGGTGTATGTCCGAAATATTTGCTAGATATCCTCATTTCTCACTTATACCGGCAAATGTCGACATCCACAATGCACTAATGGTGAATCTTGAATATGCGTTTCATCTCTCCGTATCCGGAGAGGAGAAATGCAGATTTGCACTTTCTTATCTTTTCGCCTCTCTGTTGACCTTGTGTTCCAGCAAAACACAACGTGCTCTAGGCCGCACCTCTTTGTTGACGTTGCCTTCTGTTATCTCCTTTTCGAGCTCTTTAATCATCTTTTCAAATTCCACCAAAGCTTGTCTGTGATTGTCGACATATACCGGCGATGGTCCGAAAGTGCAAGAAATGTAATCAATTGTACGGTCTTTCACCAACGTTTTTGGTATGTGTTGACATTCACCAGTGAGAGTCGACATTCTCTGATTTCGGTCTTTCACGGTAACATACACACATAAAATATACGTCTTTAAAACTTTGTATATTCACAACATAGAGCCTTTGGAATTAGTTATGATTGAGAATATATTCAAGTAACAAAACAAATACCGAAGCTGTTAAATTTTAGTAAAATAATAACGAAAGTAAAGGAATAACGAAAATTTATGAAATTTTTTCTCAGTGAAATAATTAAATGCAAAATTAAGTAAAGAACATTAATAAATAATCAATTACAGTAATAAATAAATTATATTATATTTATATTTTGCGTGATATCTGTATATATTTTAGAGTTTATATATTTAAAAGTTTATTTGACTTACCTGAAAACAACAGTTCCTTTGTAGTTAGCTGGAGCTTGCCATTTAATCATAATTTTGCTCTTGTCACTAGCATTAACGTGAGTAGCAGAATCCTGAAAATGAAAAAAAGTCTTCTTTAAGATGAGTTATATCATTTTATTATCAAATCTTTCAACCAAAAGGAATTAACATAAGAAATGATTTATATAATTCTGATTTCTCACTCCAGGGGATGAGCAGTCTCTAGTTTGAGCATCAGATTGTTTCAAGAATTTTCCTACTGGTTTCTTTGTGTTTTGGTCTTGTCCTTGAATGAAAAATCCTTTAAATTTCTCACCACCAGTTCCTTGCAGAGTTACTGAATAGAAAATAAGAAAAATAAATATTCAAATATATATATAAAAATTAATTGTTTAAAATAAATAAACTTCTCTTTAAAATCTATAAATTTCTCTTAAAAACAACTTTTTAGATGGTTTCTCAAATTGAAACCATCTAAAAAGTTGTTTTTAATTTATTTCATAATTTATATGCCTAATTTTGGATTTTTACAATTATGCTAGAGATTAAAGTTTTTAATCCTTACATTGAAATTCATTATGATTCATTTAAGAAAGAATTACTTATAAAAAGGCTTTTCAAATAACTGATTAATAAGTTGAAATCATTAAATTTTGCAGCATTTATAATTTGTGAATTAATTCTGAGATATAGATTGATGTATAATTTTTCGAAGAGTTTCAAAATTAAAATAGGGAAAAAAAAAGAAGTGAGAAGAAAAGGAATTATTTCATATTTGACCATTTTTTAAGTTTTTTATTAGCTCAAGAAGCTAAAAATACAAGCGAATACAAATGTAATAAATTGTTATTTGTGAACACTTTCATTTTACTAATTAGATTTAGGCAGCAAAATTTTTTTGTAATTTCATTAATCTTCCTAGCTTAAGAATCAGAAAATACACGCAAATACTAATGAAAATATTAATCATGGAATTATTTTTTTTTTTTTAAATTCTTTACCTGAACATTTTTACTGCTGGTAACATTACGAGAAAGTGAAAATATTTGAGTTTTGAGCGAGAAAGTTTATTGAAAATCGGAGAAAAGTATTTTACACATTTTCAGCAATTTTATTGTGCCCTATTTATAAAATAATTAGTAATTTTTTTCCTGTAATAGGACAAATAATTATACTTGTTTGCAAGTATCATTATTTTATGGTTGCAAACTCAATTAAAAATGTGTCATTTTTGGATAATTTCCGATGAACATGTGATGGAAAGCAAGAAATAGCTTTTAGTGCTAATATAAAATAAGAATTTCTCAGATCATTCAATAAAATCAGTTCAACAAAAAATGAAAACCGAAATACCCTTCTTGTAATGCAGCAGTTAGCAGACTAAAAACTGAATTATAAATTAAACCTAATTTATCTCATACACACACAAAATTTTTAGGTATGAAATTCGCAACTAGTCTTAAGAATATGCGTTTTTTGTAATTTTTATTGAATATATAGAGTAAATAAAGTATTAAATTTCTATATATTTATAATTTTAACTAATTTAATTCTGCTAACTTAGTAGTCGGCTTAAAAACTATATTTCGATACTTTTTAATTCATTCAATGCAATCGATATTTAAAATTTAGTATTACAATAATAATATTATCCTTTTACAAATTAAAAAAAATTTTCTATGGAATTAATTTTCATTACTTATTTTGCTTTAAATAATCTGAAACCATTGAAATAATTGCTCAGTAATAATACAACCGATAAACATTTTAAAAAGAAAATTATTCCATGTCTCTATAATGAAATGATATTGCCTGAGGATCGTTTGAGTTATTTCTTCTTGAAAAAATCTTAATTGCACAGCATTGGTCATGTAGCTACTTTATAACCAAGAAAGTGAATTTTAGTAGATATGTTTTAAAGAAAAATCACATAAGCAGTGCTCATCATAATAGCAATACATTTATATAACCAAATCAGAAAGTGTACTTATTGTTTTTATATTATTTTTTATTTTGTGTTAAGTGAAATATAAAAAATAGTTATAAAATATACTGAACTGAAGAAGAAAATTATCTCAAATAATTAACTAGAATTTTTCAAATAATTAATTAAGATATTTATAAAATGTACATTAAAATAATGTACCTATTTAGGAATAATTATTATGGATTAAAATTAATAATCGCAACAATAAATTACATTTTTCTTTTGCTAATACGTGAGTCTTAACAAGATAATTGCTCTGTTGACTTCAAAGTAGGGGTAACGTATATGTAGATTGTGTCTATGTATAATTAAGATTGAACAAGAATAGAGGAAAATTGTAAATAGGAATTTAAATTCCCTGATCTTTCGCAAAATAAAGCAAATAATCAAGTGCAGGTATGACAGCAATGAAATAATATCAGAAGAGTATAATTAATTTGAATGTACCTGAAGTACAAGCATAGTCACTTCTTTATTTTTATTTGCAAAATGAAAAAAAAGAAAAGAAAAAAAAATCGCTATCTTGGTTTAAGAAGAACGCTATTATCGAAAAATTAGCCTAGTCAGTTATTTCTAGTATTCGTAGATATGAACTAAGGTCTATGATATACAAACACAAAGTAAGTATCCTATTTACATGTTTTAAAGTGCATTACTTGTCATACCACACCTGACCATATCCTCGACTGCCTGACTAGAGGAGATGATTATGAAGATCTACGCACTCGATACACTCAAAGTTGCATAAATCATGGACTTGCTTTAGTTTTACTGACAAATGGAAACTGGCAACAACAACAGCCGAAAATGAAGACAGTTACTTGAAAATACATATATTTATCTGATGTTATTGAACCTAATAATAAGAGTTTTTGTTCAGTATATTTTCAAAACAATACCTTTTCCATTTATCGATTTCCCATTAAACTTGTGTGAAATAAGAAACTTTCTCCAAACCTAAATTATGCATACCACGAACTCTGAGCTCTGGTTTAAGAGACATTTTCCATAAAGAAAGCTTAAAAGATACCTGAAGTTTATAAATTGCTTCAAATGAAGGCATTAAATTTGATGTTAATTCGACTTCTTCATACAATTTAATAGCTACTTTTATGGGATTCCAACGTTTATTTCCAACGTGGCCTTATGTAAGGACGGAGCTTTTTAGAACATGAGGTCTCGGGTAAGATCCCAGCCACTGCTGAACAACGAAAGATGGATGTTGCATTTCAGCTTTCTGCATGCACATCTATTTGCGTTATTCTTCTGCTTGTATGGGAATTTTCCGAGCTTTCTGTCCAGCGAAAAGGGAAAATACGGCTCTATTATCTATGAAAAGTCTTCTCGGAAAGAAATATAAGGGGTAAAATTCCTCTAAGAAAGCAATATAAGTGTGGATATTAAAAATACCTTGCTGCCGTTTGTTCGTCCACATACGCGATTTTAAAAAAATAATTTCTTTTTGGTCTTATTAATCTGATACAAAATTACATAAACGTCGCGTAGAAAGGAATTGAAAATATAAATAAGCATTTTTTGCTGTATATTGTTACCCGTTATAGTTCCACCAGATGATACACCAGAAGGAGTTGTGGATATGGAATATGGAGCTGCATTGTTTTGTTCTTTATGTCCTGTATGGCCGGCTGTGAATATTTTGCATGTTTCTTCAGGTGCACCGGTTGGATGGGATTTTGCAATTAATAAAAAAGTGCTGACGACTGTCAAGATTAACAAATAACCAGAAGACCTGAAAATTAAATAAATTATGGTGAGTATAAACACAAGCTTTGAAATAAAATGAATATTTAAAATTCTAATATAAACAAATGAATACATAAAACAGTGAATACGTATTAATTGAACTTTAATCCAAAAAATTATACCTGCATTATTTTGAAATTAAATTAGGAAAACTATGTAACCATTTGAGTAACTCATAAAAAAGCATATTTTGCTCAGTTTGTGGGTAAAATAACTAATGTAGTTTCAGTTAATATTTTTCAGTCAATATAATATCAGTGAAACGCTAAAATACAAGAGCTGGTTATTTTTAATTAAAAAACGAAAACTATTTCGTTACGATTATAGAATTTTTTGGGGATTACGTAAGCGAAATAGGATTTTAGAAAAAAATTACAAGGAAGCTTGAAATATTTTGAAACGTTTTTATTAATTCTACAGGAAATGTAAATAATATTTAAATTTATAATGCGTGAGGTCATTATATTTCACATTTTTTTATTAAAATGGCAAAAAATATATAGTGCCTAAATAACCAATATTCCTTCGAATTGTTTGGGTGATATTTTTAATACATCGTAGATACAATAAATAATAGTTTAGTTCGATCTATAGTGGGATTGTAACCGTTCATTTTTAATACTGAGTAAAATCTTGAACACCTCTGGTGTGTGTGTGTGTGTGTGTGTGTGTGTGTGTGTGTGTGTGTGTGTG
>JAPDSC010083001.1:111946-123980 GCA_026290005.1 Latrodectus geometricus | reverse complement strand
TGTGTGTGTGTGTGTGTGTGTGTGTGTGTGTGTGTGTGTGTGTGTGTACGTACGTACGTTGAGGAGAAGAAAATAATAATATATGATCACTTGTTTTATATTTCTATCCTGTTAAATTTTTATAAATCCAGTAATATACATTTGTAATTGAGCAAGTGTTGAATGTTTCCTTTGGGATTAATATTTCAGTTTTCTTCTGAAATATTAAAAAAAAAAAACTTGGAAAAAAGGCTAACTGAAATATAAAAATATTTTTTCTCTCTATTTGAAATAAAAATGTATGGACCAGAGTTTTATTATATCACTATTAAATAAATATCAAAAAATTCATTTAAATATATTACTTATATCATATTAATAAATAATATTTCAACTATATAAACTAGAAAAAATATTTTAATAAATTTTGGTTTATCATAATATTTTTACTTATTTCGATTAGTATTTTTAATAATTACTAGTGAAGAGGCAATTGCCATTATAAATACAAGAAAACAATATATTCATTAAATGGCTGATCGGATTGCTAAAGCTGAAGAAGAAAAAGTATTTCACATTAAGAATGGTGAAAATCAAAATTTTTAACCTATGTTTACTTATTTAGATACAATATCAATCACAACAATAAAATATCCCTAATTGTTGAATTTACCATCGTAAATATTCAGAATAGGAAATATTTATTTGGGAAACAGAAATGTTCGACACCCACTTGTTATTTGCTGTAGATCGCGCCCCAGCTAATATTATTGTTTCTTACTGTGTTACGTCGCCTGCAACATATTATGTAGAAAAATTATCCCCTTAATCTTTATAAAAAATCTTTAATATTTACAATTGTTGTAAATATTGAAATATTTATAATTCGATATAGCTCTGCTAGCACTGCAATTTTTTTTCTTTAAAAATTAAGTGTTCATTTATTCATTTTAAAATTTTAGGTTATATTGCAGAACAAAATACTTATATCAGTAAACATTTAATTTGTTAACTGAAAAAATGATGGGAATCTGAGAAAATCATGTACCGATTAAAAAACTGTTTTACTCATTATGTTAGTAAAATTTATAAATATTTGTTGATAATGCAATAAAACGTGTTTTAGATTTGTGTTCAAATTATTTTAATCATAGCTATTGATGAACACAGTAAATAAGAAATTATTAATAAATGATAACCAATATCTGAGACAGACTCGACAAACCTTTTGATCTATATAAGCCATTTGAAAATATAAATATTGCTTTTGGTTTCTTCAATTATCGTACTAAACCGTAAATAAATTGTTAAATTAAGACAATAAAGTAAATTCTTTATTACCTTAAATTATAGTAAGATTTGATTATTTAATAATATATATAACATCGATGTTAAATAACTTTCATGTTTTGGTTGCTTTCTTATGTTTTGTAAATTATGAAGTTTCTGAATTCTCTCATTTATGATACATATATGCATTATATTTTAATTATATTTTAAAATTTATAAATTAAAATTTTTTTCAAAATTTATGACACTTTTTTAACAAACTCGTGAATGACATTTTTTTAAAAATATTATTACATGATTAAGTTTGTTATTGTTTGTGAGATGTTAATCGATTTTAAAAGTAAAAATTAAGGTTATTTATGTTTTTAGAAAACTTCAGTACATCTGTTTTATTAACGTATAACAACTAATGTGAAAAGGTATAGAGGTAATAAAAAAATGCAAACAATAAAACAAATATTTCAGAGGAATCAATAATTTTAAAAATTTTCAAAAAGTTAAGCACTTTATTTTTTTAGTATGCGACTGAAAGCAACAATCACTATTAAATTTGCATACTATAATATGACCTATTTCCAGGTGTTAATCAAATGCCGAATGAGAAAGAAAGATATCGAGAAATAATTAATTACCTGGATACGAGCACACAAAGTTCATTATTAACATATGAGGAATTAGAACGTCTAGAGGCCACAAGTTTCACTGATGTCAGGTGGTTTCCTTCAAATTATAGCTTCAGCATATTTGGTACTGCCTCAAAGCATTTTCCTAATGACCTTATAAATTACTGACTAAAATCATCAGATAATGATTTACATTCCACGCTTAAAATATTAATGGTAGTTTAAAATTTAGAAATTAATTTCGAACTTCTTATATTGTTAATCATATTTTACACGTATTGCTCCATTTTACAATTAAAAAAATACATCTAAAAGGTTTAGGTATCAAAAGATTTTCTAATGTTTGCATTTCGGTTTAGTTCCCTTTCCTGTTGAAGAAAAGTCTTACAACTATCAAAAAACACCCAGATTTGAGTAGTTTTTATGAGTTTTCTTCTCCATTCCCCACATATTTTGATAAATCAAATTATTTTTCGTTATTTTTAAGTAATTCATTTTAAATATTGATCAATGAATTAATTCAGTGTTTCAATGAAAATTAAGTTTATTGATATGAAGTAATTAGAATTATGGATGTAATTAAAATATTTATAAAAATATGTTTGAAATTGTAGAGGTATTTACATAAGTCTCAAGGTAAGTTATATAGGTGAAATATTCAAACACAAAAATTTAACTTATTAATGATATCAATGCGTATAAAACTCTGAAAACTGAAAAAAATGGAATAGTATAATTTTAACTATTAATTAAGGATTTATATGCGTATATTAAGATTTATAACTATTTGTTAATTAATATCTCTCGAGTTCTATGATTCAGATTAATGATAATTGTTGCCCTATGATGACTTTCATTAGGTATTATTCTAAATTTGATACAGCTGATAATAAAGATTTTTAAATTCATTAAAGATAATTTTAATTCTTACTTGTTTTAGAATTAAGAATATCAGTATAGAATGTGAGTAATTATTGACTATGGATAAAATTGAATGTGAACGTATGTTCCAATAAATGCGCTCTAAGACGACAAAACAAAAATAAATAAATATAAAAAATAATGACGCAACAAGAAGGCTAATAAGTTATCTAATAAGCTAAGTTATCCGAATAAGATGAAAATTGACAGATATGATATACATGTATAAAAAAACAAATGATTACAATTTTAGAAAAATTGGATTATTTATTCAGGAGAAAGAACTTCACTAATTGAGGAAATCAATAGTGCGTTAGTCCACCTCTGGCCTTTATTTAAGCAACCATTCGGTTTGGCATTGATCGATAGAATTAGTGGATGTCAACTTGCAGGATACCTTACCATATCCTATCTAATTGTCTCGTCAGATCAGCAAAATCTTGAACTGGTAGGAATACCCTGCTTTTAATGCTCCAAGCATTCTCAATGAGGGGAGGAAACTTACTGATCTATGTAATGTAGAGAAAGCAGCAATAGAAACTATCAGGCTGAAATGTAATCCCAGGATATCATAATAAAAAATTCCTTAAAATGGGGTGATACTTACATCTGCACACATTGTTCAACTGTGTATTTAATGCATAATTACTGTTGATTTGAGTACAAAGAATGAAGCTTACAATGAATTTATGGCCAGGCATCGAAATATTTATTTTTCTTCTTTATTATCCTGCCACTTGTACTGTTAAAATACTCTGAAGGCTGGCATATTTATTCATCGGTGCTAAACTTTAAATCTTTGCATTTTCCATCGAAATATGTATGCATATCAATTTGTGTCAAATTTGCATTACTCCTTCTTAGTGTGCTGTTTATTTTGTTTTAAAGTATAACATAAAAAACATAATTAAACTTGACAAGATATTAAAAACACTAGTTTTTTTTTGGTTAAGTATAAGCATATAAAAGCTGCTTCTTTTCTTAAAAATTAAAATTTTTAATTATATATATATATAATTTATATATAAAAAATAAAATTAAAATATATATAGTTTGGGAAATGATCTTAATATAACATGAAAATGAAAAAGGAGATAAAAGAAATATCATAATATCATGGGAACTTTGACGAAGTGCAACATTAAACTGTCGTCAAATCTTTTATCCGATAATTTCACAAATACTCTTCTATTTATACGCGCCCATTTCAACGACTTTGAATGAGCTCACAAGAAGGCATATCAATTTCCCAATTTCAGAAAAAATTTTACATTTTCCATGTTTATTTTTAAAAAATGATCTAAGAAGTTTTTAGGTAATATCAGATTCATATTCCTTATTGTTTTTCTGCAAGTGCAGATATAAAAATGTAAATTCAAATTAAAAATAAAGCTTATTTTTACACACCTTACGAAAATAACAGCAACAAAAGATAATTTATATTTCCCATATGTATCTTAAAACAAAAAAGTTATTCCACATCTATAATTAAAAACAAGCATGCAGTCGGAATTGTATATGAAATGTACATATGTAAGTGCTATCCCAACACTTGATATCGGTTTTCACTCGTTTACGAATTGAAATTATTGCTTAGAGATGAGCTCATAGTAAAAGCTCAGCTCTAAATTTTGCTATCGCTTCATCAAACTTGTTCTAAGTTTCCCAAACTTTCAATTTCCAACAACAAATTTCTTGTTTCAGGTACCAGAAGAGTTCTGTGACTGTCAGATAATTTTTGAGATATGAAATCCAGAATTTTATTTGAAGAAAATTAAGATGCACCACCAAGTGTGAAAATAATTTCCCATTACTGGAATTTAAGGATTCATCAAGCAAATATGAAAGATAATATGTAAGCAACTTTAAATGTATTTGTCTACTAAGATTACTAAAACCAAACATGAACTATTCAAGCAATCACCAACTACTCTAAGCCAATAAAAATTTTAATTGAAATCCATTTAGGCCGAAGAAAATAACGACACAAAGAATTTTATTGAACATAATATATTAAGTCATTTATCCCAATTCAGTATCCCATACTGAATATAACTCTATTTTCTGTCTATTTTCTTAGAAAAGGATATTCTACAATATCTTCAATAGTAACAAAAGATACTTGTCTAACAAGTAGTGGCAAAATATCCTGTTACTTAGTTTGTTCTGCTGTTTAGGTATTTCTTGCACGATTTGAAATGGTATGAATAATACTAATTTTGGTGCAAAATAATTCTCGCCTTATTTTGCAAAATTCTGATTTTTCTGGCAAGTATAAGTAAACTGATACTTGAAACATCGAGTATATTTTCCTCAAACGTGGCGACGCGGCATGTATTCATGTTCGTACATTATACCAAAGGATTCAGTCTCAATAAGTCTTTAATGAATTTTCAAGAATAAATATGTTTGGGATCATGACTATGTGAATAAAGTCGAAGGTGTTCTTCAGTTATTTGAGAGAAAACTCTACAAAAACCATACATAAAATGCATATACTTGTGCTCTCCTTTTGCAAATGGAGCTATTATGATTTTGAAATTAAATGAAGGATGATTCTATAGGGAAAGTGATTCAAATCGAAAAAAATTCCAGAGAATAGCAAAAAAATATACATTTTCAATAATAATTTACAAAAAAACAAAAGAAATAGCTAAAGAGCAGTTAATTTTATTAATTCTGATATATGTAACAAGCATACAGAAAAACAAATGCTAATACTAAAGAAATCAGATCAAATGTATACGTCAGTGTGAAATGATCTAGAAAAATATTTTTACACGAGGGCTAATACGTTAATAAACTGTTCGTTAGATTGGTCTTTATTTTTTTAATCATGAATGCGTGTGTGCACACACAAAAGAGATCTACATTCCAGGGAGAGAGAGAGTGAAAATTCATATTTAGATAATGTTATATTTACACATACATTGCATTTGGTTTTGCGAATATTTATATTCTGTCTTATATGTCTGATACTGTGATTCATTTTTCAGTAACCATCATTTGACACTTTCCGAATGTTACTTAAATATTTGCTTAATGTTACTTCCTTAAAGTACAGTAAAATGCTGAATTTCTTTAAACTGGGCAACGAGTGTTGTTCCTTGTAACCTCACTAGAAACTGTTTGGTCATTTTATTCGGTTAATTTTTCGTTCCTAGACAGGAATTTCTGACATTTAAGATTTTGGGAACAGTTTATATAATTCGTTATTGGTCCGTTATGGAGTCATTTTAAAGAATTGTTTCAGCTTTGTTCAAATATATTCCTCAAAACCAGGACATTTTTTCCCTTTTTTTTGCGATAAATTGAATACGGTTCGAAATATGACAGGTTCTACGTGTTTTTATGCACTCTAAGACTTGTTCTATTTTTTTTTTCTTTTTTTCGTGTATTATACCAAAATTAACCGATTATACATACATATACACACACACATATATATATGTTCTTGCCTTGATTTCGTGTACGAAAAATGTATTGCTATTATTTAAATAGTTTCCTAGTTATTACCTGTTTTTCAATTATTTAGGAATCCTAAATATTCAAAATCATCATACTTTTTCTTAAAGAAGATACACCATTATTTTCCCATAAAAAAAAGAATACCATACTTTCTTTAAGAAAAAATGGTCATGATTATTTGTTCAAGTGAAAAAGGCATCTTTTATTAAAATTCTAATATTCTGACATAAGATTAAAATTTCTACAAATATTGAATATTAATTATAATATAACCAAGTTTTCATAATCCAATAAGACCAATAATTTAATTTCTTAAAATCATTAACTAATTCCTTAAAAGTAAATCTAAATATTTCATGAATAATAAGTGGTAATTTCTGCGAAATATTTAAATTATATAATATTTTTGCACCTTGTGAGACCATTCTTAATAATGTGTGAAAATCTGATACTTTTACAGCAATAAGTGTATAATTTCAAAAGTTCCACACCATTTACAATTATATCATTTTTGCAACAAAAAATAACTAAAATGACATCATTTATAAATGTTTTTAAATTACTTTATGTAAAGTCGAAAAAACAAAAATACAAGGCATTTTGTTGCTTATAATACCTAAATTATATCATTTCTATTATATCAGTCCTTTTAGGAGACTGAAAATAGTTATATTGCCATGGAAGTAGAAAATTTTATATTCTATTGTTTTTTTCACAGTTTCAGTTTTATAAATTTCTTTTTCTAAATATTGAGTTTTTTATAAATATAATATTTTTTTACTATTGAACTTCACGACATATGAATTTTTATTTTAATATAATTCTTCACTTCTTTTCTTCTGAATTTGGTTTGACATTGGAAAAAATTCTACTTTAAAGAACATAAATAAAATTTTTTTTTCAGTTTTTATTGTTATTCCTTTATTAAATTTTCCAGCATACTTTTTAATTTATGATCAATTACATAAATGCCAGATATGAAAGCATTCTCCTAAACTTTCTATTATAAAAAAATTTTATTTAAATTTTGAATGACTTACTAGTTTTTTAGGCTGCAGAAAAAAAAAATTGTCAACGAAATTCCAGTTAACAAATGTCGGTAAATGTTTTAATATATTCTAACATTTAATATGATTACTAAGAATAAGAAAGATCAAGAATTCTCAAAATTGGGAAATATTTGCTTTGAGAAATAAAACTAAAAGTCTTTAAAGTTAACGAATCTATAATTTACGGTTCTTTCTCTATTTCCGTAATCGAATTTAAAATAATTTTTGTACAATAACCAGCAGAAAAATGCAATATACTTCTTAAACTACTATATTTTTTGTTTATCCCTGTCCGTTAAGGTTTCTTCCATATTTTTCTCTCAGCCTGTTGCAATTTTCAATAAAAATTAAAATATTTGTTCTGTAAACAAAACTGCTCGCGTAAAAAGTAAGATAGTATCGTGCCAGGAGACAACTAATAAGTTATTTAAAGGTTGTTAATAAATTAAAACAAATGAGTCACTTTTTAAAATGTAATTCCTACATAAGAAAAAATTTCATTTTGTCATTTTCCCTTAAAAATAACCACCCCTTCATAAGAGAAAAGGGAAAATAGGTATTAGACACACTTTGGTAGTATGCCAAATTCATATGTTTACATATTTTTCTAAAATTTCAAACAAAAGTATACTGATATAATTAATAGAATTGAAGCATTTCAGTATTCAAGAAGTTTCTTTTAAAACTAATAGTCATTTGTTAGCTGTAATTCTGTTAGCAATTTTTCAATAGTTTTAATAATTAAGAATTCATAAAAAAGTCAAATAAAATCTCTTAAAACTTAAAAAATTTCGGAGAATACTTTCAAATCTGATATTTATGTAATTGATTATGACTTTAAGAGTATATCTAAAAATTTAATAAAAGTAATAACAATGAAAACTAAATAGATTTTATTCGATGTTCAAAAGGAAAAGTAAAGTAAAGAAAATTAAATTTGAGAATGAGAACATGGGATTGATTTAGTTAATTATTCAATACTACATTATAATTCTTGAACAAACTCTAGAAATGGGACACTAGATCCTGTAATCTCTCTAATCTTGAAAACGAAACGATATTCAAAATCTTGAATCTTAAAGTATTTTTATCGTTCTCGAATATTTCAAAAACTAAACTAACACAAAAGATTTAATGATAACCTTTAGAATAGTTAATGTTACTAACCTCCAATAAAAATGACACCAGTTAAAAATATGATATGATTATTATAATCTAATTTGTTTCTATATCAGTGTTACCATGGAATTGTTGCAAACTCTAATTGGTAATAAGCATAAATATTGGCATTTGCATAACATATAGTTTATATTTTCACATTTATTGGATCAAACAAACGTTCAAATATTTCAATTAGAATATAATTTTAAAAAAATAACATTTAATATAACTTAAGATAATGATTTTTAATTAGTTAATTATATTTGTTAACTTGTTTTCATTAGACTCGAATTTAAATTTTTCAGTGGTTGATTAATATTTCTGTTAGAATTATGTATTAAAAAATAAATTTTGAAAGACATTCAAAAACATATTTTACTTTTAGCTATATTGACTTTAAATGCTGAAGAATATCAGGTGTTTATTCATTCTAAAATACTAACCCATTGCTTATACCTTTGGAATCCACCGAAAAGTTTAAGTAATTTATATCATTTTTTTCAAAAGACTAGGTAAATATGTACAAACATGTTAGATTTTTTTCCGAAATGTGTCGATTTTACACGAATGACGTCAGTGGCTTAGCCCTTAATATTCTCCTACATCTTTACCGCCTCATATTCTATTTCCATCCGATTTCGAAAGAGTTCAAATGTCTTAATTTTATCACGTAAAATTTTTGATTGAAATTTATTCCAATGTTAATAAGATTATTTATGTTCAGATGATTTTGCATATTTGCTCATTTTCAAAGTAAGTTTAATAAATAAAAAATTGATATTTGGATAAAAAATAATATAATTTTTTTTATTTTTATCAAATTTAATGTTACGATAACACTTTTACTTCATATTCACGCACTTATGTATATTTAAATAACTTTTAATCTAATTTGGTTAGAAAGATCATTTCAATTTTTTTCTAATTCCTTGAACCTTAACTAAACTACTAGATATACAAAAGAAATTTCATACTACGAAACAGTTTTCTATAAAGTAATAAATGAGAAAATATTTGAATTAGCCCTAAAATGCAAAAGGAAAAAAAAGTAAATAGAATGCCTTAGTGAATGTATAGAAAAGTGTAAGTCGGCAAAATAACGAATTAATTTGCCTGAAAAGAACTGAAAAATTTTCATTTCTGCTCGCGAAAACTTGCCAGAAATAGACAGGTCTCCTTTATTAGATGAGTAGCAAACGAGAGAAATTTCTCCGCAAAACTGAAGGAATGACGTCAGAAAACGTCACAAAACAAAAAACGCTTAGGAGCGACACTTTTTGTATTCAAGAAATATCTGACAAGGCATCGGCGTCAAAACAAATTATTTACTTTCTTCTTTTCTCCTCCCCCCCCCCGCTTCCATAGAAATAATGTTTGCACTTAACTTTATCAAATATTTTTAGGATAAAGATTAATTCATGATAAATCTTTACAAAGGTCTTTAAAATAATTTTTGGAATATTAAGTATCTTTTATTAAAAAATATTTATTAATAATTATAAACTAAATAAAAAAATAATTTCTTTATTAAAAATTAATCTTTTTATTAAATTTTAAAATGTTAATTAATTTTATGAAATGTAGGTCAAATATATCTATGGGAAGATAGAAATTATATATTGACAAATTAAAAAATATTTTACTCTATGAAATAAGCCATATGCATTGCGAAACATTTGAAAAATCTGTGACAGCTTATAATTTGTATCAATACTAAATATGGATTTTTTTATGAAAAGGAAATAAATTTAAATTATAAATCTTACTTTTCTTATATTTAAATTATTTTTTAATTAATTTAGGTAAAATGTGCACAGAAGCACATATTCTACATTTAAATATACTTTATTTAATATTACTGGAAAAATTAATTCTCGGGTTTAATAAATGTAACTGGTAAAAAAATTGTTAAATATTTCTGAGGTTGTTTAAGGATGTTATAGTTTTACAGTAAAAAAAATTTCAGTTTTATATTTTAAAACACAAAAAAATTAGAAAAATTTTTTTTAAAAAAATTGATTTCGTTTGCTGGATTTACCTCTAGAGTTTTCAATCTAATCGCTGACTGCAAGCGAGTTTGATAAAATCCAGATAAATCAAAGCCATAAATATCATTCTTTAAAATCTATTGTTTCAGCATCTTAGTCAGAGTTCCATGTTTTCCCGCGTAGAATAAGTTAAGATAACTTAATTTTTTTTAACTGACACTAAACTGATTTTCTTGTTTTAAGCAGATTATTTATTTTTTCTCTTTCCTTTCAATCTTTTATCTTCTAAAACCATTGCTGTTACCTATATGCAGTATTATATATTGGTAATTAATGTTTTATATCGTGCTTACCACTTCACTAAGTGAGAAAATATGCTCCAATGAAGTTTTTCTCAGAGATAACAATGAATTCTTTTTCAATAAACAAAGATAAGCAATTCTTATTTTTATTCCATATTTTTAATTATTCAGGAAAATTAAACAGATGTAGAAATAATACAGAAAAGAAAAATAATATTAATATATTCATAAAATTTATAAAAACATAATTTTAAAAATGTTAGCAAATTGTATTAATTAAATTTGAATTGCAATTTAAAATATTTTATATTTGTAAAAATAATTAATTGTTATAAAAACACTTAAATTTATAATAGGTTTTCCAAATTATTAATTTAAAGTATATCTACCATTAATTTATAGTAAAGTAAAAGTATTAATTTCAATTATATACTCTTGAAAATTAATGTAGATGTTAAACATTTTATTACACAATTTCAATGTACTAAAAAACAAAACTTTATTTTCACGTACTTAATAATGAAGTATATTATTGGCTTTATAAACAATACAAAAAAATATAAACACTTATGTATATGAGTATATTTTAAATTTAGAATTTACACTAGAATATGAGGAGAAAGAAATAATAGATATTTTATTATTGTTTTTAAATCATAACTCATAGGAAGAAAGTGTCTTGAATTATGAAAAGAATGTTTTAGGATATTCCCAAGAATAAATTTTAATAACATAAAATATTGCTCATTAACTGAACACTTTTCTCTTCACAGATTTTAATTCTTTCAAAAAATTATTTTGGTGTTTTTCTAAAATTTTTTTAATCTTTAAAATTGTTTAACATTTAAAAAATATTAACGATCAAATTACATAAAAATATCTATAATTAATAGTTTAAGAATGTTTCTTCCTGCTTTAAAAAATGTTACCCAGTTCTAAAGAAATTAGTATTTTGAAAAATAAGCAAATCATTAGCAACGAATAATTTGCATGATAGTGACTCAGATAAGTGTAGCAAAATAAATGAAACTATGTGTAAAATATGGCTATTAATAAATATATTAATTGTTACATTGTTACTTCAACATTTTTTGTTTCAGATGAAAATTGATTGCTTGCTCAGTAAAAATGTATAATTGCAAAACCTGTTTTCTCTCTTAGAAACATATGCACAATTTAAGAATAGTTGAAGAAATGGAAGGAAGTAAATAATTAATTTATATATATATATATATATATATATATATATATAT
>JAPDSC010083001.1:90216-106946 GCA_026290005.1 Latrodectus geometricus | reverse complement strand
TCAAGCGATTTTAATTATTTCAAATTTTAATAAAAAGTACCAGGATAAGAAACTATAATTATCTTTATTAAATAATATTACTATATAAATAAGTTTTCTTCATAAATTTCAGTTGATAAAAAAGTCTTACATTTTCTAGGAACACATGAAAATTCTGTCTATGTTCAAGTCAAAACTGGAGTAAATAATTTAAAATATCCAAACTCTTTTGCAATAAATTTTATGTTTGTTTCCATATATTGTGTACGCATATTAAAAATTAGATATTGCATAACAATTTGAAAATCTTAGGCTTTTAAGATGATTTCTTGTAACTTCTTATAGAAACGCATTAAAATAATACAAAAAAACCGGTCTTCAATTTCTACAGTATCACCTTTTCTAATGTTGACATACAGAATGAACCACACTTCCAAGTTGATGTTGTCTGTACAACTCAAAATTTATTAGTAGTGGTTATATATATATATATATATATATATATATACACTTCCTGATCTTCTTATTGATATCAACTGGCATATTTTTCAAATAATGATAGTAAAATTTGAAAATATGAAATATTATTTCCTGTATATATAAGAAATTCTAAAATGTTTTTAGTATCTTTTATGAAATTTGTTTGGTAATTTTTTTTATGTTTGTTTGATATTTTATTATATCGTTCAATTATAATAGAAATTTTGTTCTTTTTCAAATTTACCAAATTTTGTGTATTAGTATTCTGCCATTTAGGAAATTTAAATATGGAATTAATTCATTAAGTATTATCAAATAATTCAGACAGTGGTGAGTTAGAATTTATTTTCAAATATTTTTCACCATAAAGTAATTGAATTTTGAAAAATAATAAGAAATTTTATTTTCTTTAGGGTGACTTTTCAAAATATATTGACTTACATTCCCTTACCTGAATTGTTAGTATTTGAAGAAGTTCGGATTCTTCTTTATATCATAGCTCTCTTTTTAAATAACTTTTGTACTTAAAAATTAACGCAGATTGACAAATCAGCCAATCCGTAACCCAATGATGTATCGTATAATTATTTCTCTTACTATATTAATAAAAAATGCGTATTAATGTAATTAAGTTTGATATAACTTTAAAAATTATAATGTGCTTTAATAAAAATTGAAAATGATCTGGAAGTGCATGTATGCGTGATACGAGCAGTATTAATACACAATTGTTTCTACTGCATCGGTTCTTAAAAATGTATAAGTTTTATTAATTAATTACTAGGTATCTAAAATATACTTAAGCGACATATTTATTAACGAATAAATATGTCGACAAGAAGTAAGTATGACAAGAAAAAAACATTTTTACCATTTCATGCATAATATTAATGTATTTAACAAAATAATAATTGTATCAGAAATCTAAAAAAAGAAAAAAAAACTTTTTTTTTTTTTTTTTTTTTTTTTTTTTTTTTTTTTTTTTTTTTTTTGAAAAACATCATTAGATATGTTCTGTCTTGAAACTCCTCTGAGATAATCTGATATAAATGTATGAGTAATTAGAACAGATAAAAGCTTTTCATCAGATTATATCAGAATTACTTAGGAAAGATAAAATTGTTGCACACTAACTTAATTTTTTCTTTTCAATAGATAATTTCTAAAAACTTTTTGCTAGCAATGTAAAACATTTTTGCAATAGGTAAAATTTCAAAATGGTCTTGAGGAACAGATTTGCTGAAAATAAAGTTGAATAAAATAGATTACGGGTTAGAACAATTCCAGTACTGGTATGAAAAATGTTATAGAATGAAATATTGCACTTTTTGTTCAGTTCATAAATAATGAGTTATTATATTTATGAAAATAGGCGTGTATTGATTTAAAGTAATACAATTTGATAATGTGTAATGTGAAGAATAGTTTATTTAAAGTAATACGGCTTGAAATCTTATAAAGCTGTTATAAGCATCAAGTTCATTCATCATATGCATTTAATTCGGTGTGATAAGAATTTATATGATCTTTTAATAAGCATATTTATGCCCTCAATTAATTATTTTAAGCACTCAATACTTCTAATTTTTCATATTCTGTAATTAATATCTTTTAACTCCTTAATTAGTATACTAAACTTTACTGAATTTTATAATTATGATTTTACATAGCCTTTAATTTTTAAAATTATTTTTACGAAATAAAAATATGAAGAAGTATTTTTCACAATATTGAAAAATTAGAAACTTAATAAAATGATCTCGCTCGTACCAATGATATCATGGTCATTTGTAATTTCGAAATTCCTTCTCTTCACTTAGAGAAAACAATTTTCTTGTTTCCCAAGATGTCCCACATAATACGCGACTCGCACACAGAATGCGTGCAATATTCGTCCTTGAAATATAAATCCATGACAAAAATTCCTTAATTGTAGTTGACAAACATGCGTATTTCTCAATATTCAGTTGATTGCTCACACAATAGGTTGGTAACCTAGCAACAATTTTGACCTGAAAAACAAATTCTTGAACGATAATATAAAAATTTTTCCTAAAAGTTAAAAATATATATACAATTAAACTGGATTGCAATCTATTTTTCTCAACATTTTGAAGACCAAATATGTCGATCAACAGCAAAACCAGTCATTTGTCTACTTTAAATATTTTTAGTGACAAATAATTAGGCTTTAACTAATTTCTTATTTTATTTATTTATAAATAGAAAACTATCAAGTTAATTTGAATTTTTACAAAAAATTATTTTATTTTTATTTTTGGAATCATATTTTACAAATAAGTAAAAATGTATTTCGATTTTATTACAATACAGTTGAACTCATGCAAATTATATTAAAAGTTTATGGAAAAAATACTTTCTCTAAAATATATCTCATGTAACAGTTTGTTCCGCTATTGTTGAAGAAATATCACAATAACGACAGCAACAATATTTTACATATATACGACAGCAAGAATATTTTACATTTATTACTTTTAATAATATTTTTATTGTTAGGTCTAAGGATAGCTTTTCTTTGAACTTAGAATTGTAAATACTTACCAAATGTGTGTAATTAACATTCACATTTAAATTTATTGATTATCTTGCGTTTCACTAAAATTATTATTGTTAATAAAACAGAGCCACACATCAAAAAATAAATGAGAATACATTACATAATAAAGATACAATCTAAAAGTTTATAATATGTTCTAAAAGACAAGTTCTAAAGGAAGTGATTCAAATTTCATATTTGTAATCATACACTTTTTATTTTTTACATAAATTCTTCTACAAAATCTTTTACAATTAAATAATAACAACTGAATAATAATAAAAAAATGACAATTGAAATCCTTAGGATTTCAGTTGTTATTATTTTAATTTTTTTAGGAAGAATTAAAGTTGTGTGAAACAGAAACTGAGAACATGTAAAATTTTCATTATGTATACATTGCTTTATGTTCCTAAAAGTGAAAAAAGATGGTTGGGGGGATGCTAATAAAACTATATGATTAAAAGTTGCGACAATGATTTATATTTCCTTATAATGTGATAGTCAAAAACTGTTTAGCCTTCTCTTTGAATAATTTATTTTTTCTATTGTATCTCAACATCCTCAACATTATTCGGGAATAAATTAAAGTCTAATCATTTGAAGGCCAGCCATTCATTAAGCGAAAATATCTTTCAAGTCCTGTATGTTTAGATCTATATAAATATATATAAAAAAATAATGTTTTTCTTCCGTTTTTTTTTTTTTTTTTTTTTTTTCCTAGCCTGTGGAAAATGATTCGCATATGAGGAAGAATTCATTAGAAAGTGTCCTGATGTCCTTCAAGTTATCACGGAAAGTCCCTAAAGCAATATAAGAGCATTGATTCTTTTAAATACACTTTGTGTGTGTTAATGAAAATATTTTCAAGGTTTTTACTGATTTCCTTGTATAGTTTAAGACTTATTTGTTGAATAGGAAATAAATAAAACAACAAATATAGCTCTGAGACTCAAAGATTGTATCTCCACCCTTTTCTTGTCTAAGGTATAATTTAAAAGGTTTTGATGGGAAAATTATAGCGCAAATTACATATCTAGTGCAAAATAATCCTTTTTCTAGAACTCACTTATTCTTCAATTACAGAAAGGAAAGATAAAAATAAGAAATACCATATAAATATTATTTCTCATCAAGAAAGCGGTATTACTGTTAGTAACTACTCTGTGACAGATTAAAGAAATTGTGGAAAATAAGTTATTGAAATTTTTGAAAAACTAGAAGAAATCAAACAGTTAAATTGTGTTAATCAACTATAACAACGACTAAATAAAATACTGTTATAAAATATTTACTATTAAGATTGGATAAAGTCATACAATTTGACTAGAGAAATATATTCCCAACTGTAATATTTTTGATACTGTGTCTAAGTAAGGATTGTAAAAGTGTGCGAAACATTTCGGAAATCTACATTCACAGAGCTTATAAATAAAAACTTTTGATGTTTCCTTTATTCCTTTATATAGTTCATACATCAGAAACTTATAAAACCACTTCTCAATAAACTTAATTCGCGCAAGCAGAAGTTCACGCAAAAAATTTGAAAATATGTAAAAGAGTAATAAAAATTTAGTTATTTTATGTATATATTTTCTTTAAAAAAACTGTTTATATATTGAGACAAGAAGAAAGTTTCAAAACTTATTTTTGCGTTATTTTCTAAGAAAAATATACCCCATATTTTAACACATATTTTTGTAATTTACTTAAAAAGAAACGCTATTGAGACTAATATCAAAAGTTGATCAATTTCCAGTTTGCCATAATAACAAATAAATATTTTTGACTATACATATATTAACTCCATAAAAAATGTTAAATAACCGAGAATAATAATAATCCATAAATGGAGGGAAATTTTGAGTTTTCTTTCTTTAAATAGCAAAAATTTACTCTTATGATACAACTTTTGCAATTTTATTTAACTTTGATTTTTATTTATCACATAAAAATTTAATTTCAAGAAAACTGAAAGTTTAAGAACTATTTTCTTTCTTTTAGACCAAAAATATCTATGAAAATTACTTTGGCCATAAATATTTTCCCTAGAAAATATTATTTGGAAAAAAGTAGATTTTTGAAAACACAAATCACATGACGAACAGGTAGCAGAGGGAACAGGGAAAGAGAAATATAATATATTTTTTTAAATGAAAAAAAATTCTTACTAATAAAATATATAATATATATCTCTTTAATTCCTGATTTTAAATCGTAATGATTCATAAAAATCATCAAAGATTTCAAACTGTAACTGTGAGTGTTGCTGGTATTTAAATGTGAAAACATGACTATGGAAAGACATGATTATGAGTTTTTTAGGAGTTGGTTGTTGCACCCATTTTCTAATCAAAAGATAGTTAGAATTAAATAATTGTTCCAGTTTATAAAGATATGCAATGCATGTTTAATAAAATATTCGCACAGGGAATGGGGGAGAGGAAATGTAACTCATTGATTGCTTTGCAAGTAGGTTACGCTTAGATAATCTTTCGATAAAGAACAATCCTAGTTATTCTCTTGCAAAAGTTGTTGAGAGGTCAGTTGTCAGTAGTTTTGCTGTTATATGCTGATTATGTGAGGCCAAAGATTCAAAGTCAGTCTTCGGAATGCGGTAGTAATCGTTGGATAACCTTGGTGAAATATTTAAATAAATTACTTTTCTTTTTGGTCTCACCTATTTCCTGGATGAAATTTCTTTGTAGTAAAATTGTGCAGTATATTTAAATTTCTTTATTAGTTTCTTGCATAAGATGTACTTATGATGATCAAAATCTCAAGATGTATTTGGTATTTTTTTTTAAATTATATCTAAATCTCAAATTTATTTAACTAGATTAAAACTTTGTGTTGCAAACATCACTTAAAATGTACATACCTAAATATATCTTGTATTCAATCTTAATTTTTTGTGAAATTGTTCACATCTTTTCAACTTTTAACATGCACTATACACAATTAGTTAGGAAAATTGGTATTGCGAAAATTAATTAAAGGTGATACCTTGTTAAAGAAGAGTACATCGAGATTGACAAGAAGTAATGAAAAATTATATTGTTAAAAGACAAAATAAATTTTTTTTATTTTTAGTCTTCAACTATATGCATTTTTCTGAAAATAAATATTGCATGGAAGTGAGAGAATAAAATATATAATTCTTCTATCAATTAAACTAAATCTCTAGAATCAATTAAGTTAGAAATTCCAGAATTAATTAAACTAAACATTTAATAATACGTATTCTCCAGAGTTTTTAACAAAGGGAAATTGTAAAAACATATAGGAGCTATTTCTGATTCACAATTTACTGATTAAATGGAAATTAACAAGCATATGAAAATAAACATCAGCTTTTCAAAAACTGAATTTTGAGAAGATAATTGTTACATCTAGAACATCATTGTTTAGCTCAAATTTAACTTTAGATTATTTTTAGAATTTCAGCCGTTATTAATTTACAGAGTTTAAGGCACATTTAAATTTTTTTTACAATTTTAATCACTTCTTAGACTTTTTCAATGGTTGAAATTTCTTCCTTTTGTTACTTGAAATTACTTCAACAATTTTGGTGATATCAATGAAATATTAACTGTATCAAAGAATACATATAATTTTACAAAATTACATTACTATAGAAAATGTGAAGAAAATAGTACAGATAAACTGTGTTACGATACTTTTTAAATAGTTTATCAATACTTAAGTATTTATGTAAAATCTGTTGAAATTTCTACTCAGAAATAAATATTTATGAATAAATAAATTTTAGATGCAAAATGTCAAATAAATTCTTATACAATTTTAACATATACACACATATTTAACTATCAAAAAAAATAGAAATTTGTGGTTGTTATCAACATTTTCTGATAACTATAAACAGTGTGTAACTGTCATCACAAACACAAATTTATTCATCTTAAATATTCAACTAATTCAAAAAGAGTTAATTATAAAAAATTTTCTGAAATGGGAAAAGGCAAGTTTTTCATTTTCAGAATATTTTGAATAAAAAAAATTCAGCGTTTATAAGAAAAATTCATAAGGATCACACACATGAGGAAATTTTATTAATAGTACAGTTCTTAGATTCACAAGAGTTCCATTTTAAAAGATCAGGTGAATATGCCAAAATTTTACTTCCCAAACAATCCTATTTAACTAATCGTTAAATTTCCATTCTAAGTTTAAGAACACTTTTAAAGATACAGTATGAGAATTCGTAAAAATTGCCTGGCAAGTAATAATTATATCTAAGGCATCAATGCACAATTTGATAAAATACGATCTTGGATTTTTAAAGAAAACAAGCTTCTAAAAAGTGTATACACATATCTCCTACGCAAAAGTAAAGAATGAAAGTAATATCTTATCATATTGGAGAAAATTTGTATTCTCTTAATAGAAACTTTTTAACTTCAAAACAATCCCATTATGCCTAAAATAATCAACTGTTGACAGGATCAGCTATAGGTATTGAATTTAGTTGACTTCAGGCTAAATAATTGTATCCAGTATACAAAAATTTTATCCCTAATGGTCTTTCTTTTCCAAAAGCAATAAAAAATGTATTATAATCAGTCTTAATATGAGTGAAAAGAAAATTCTTGAAAAAATTTATCGTTCCTGAAGATCATGTCTGTAAAGGACTAATGCTATTCTCAAAACGTGACGGAGTTCCACCTTTTAACATAATAATAAAACAAAATTAACACTATTAGGCAATTTGGTCAACGCTTCCCTAAAAAATAAGAATGGTTTCTAAACTTTTCTGATATTTTAGTATTTTTCCTTCAATAAGACCTCCGATTTTTGGAGGTGTTCCCAAACACTTAATTCGGAATGAATAATCTTAACTTTGGTATTCTTAAGGGATCTATCATCAAAATGTTCCAATGGTACTCCTACTTTTGTTATTTATTTTCACTTTCTCCAGAAAGAATTTTCTTAGATCATCAACAATACCCCATTGTGTAGTTCTAATATGATACAAATTAAAAAATGATACCAAGACAAAAGTTCACCTTACAAGAAAAGATTAGACTCTTATCTTCATTGCTTTCCTCGAAGGTTTGAACTAAAATCAGCTAAACCTGTAATTTGTAAATTAATATTGCAACATAGCTTCACAATATTCTATTAATACGAGCTTATAGTGATATACTAACAAAATATTAGAGTTACAGATGAGTCCAATATCAATATACATTTGTGTTTTTCTCCACAGATTTGAATCTGGCCTCAATGTCTGGAAATTTAAACTCTAGCTATTATACTGCATGGCCCGCCACATGCAATTAAGAAACATAAACATGTAATTGAATGACGAAATGATTGTTACAATGTAACAGAATATGAAGATAGTTTTTACTATTATAAGTGCATAGTCAACTGCCATATAGTATAATCAGTTAAAAAACGATGTGTTAAACAATGGAACACTAGAGATTGTTGAGGTTCTTCTGAAATATTTTTGCATTTGATATATTTTTTTTGGCATTTTTTGATGAACTATGTATTATACACTATTTTTTTACGTTTTGATATATTCTAATTTTAAAAAAGAATTAAAACAGTATTAAAATTTTATGTAGAGTACATTTTCTTTATTCACAAAGTGATTTTAATAAAACAGGATTCTGAATTCAAAATTTCCGTAAAAGAATTATAGGTAGAAACAATGAAGTCATTTAAATACATTTGCAAAAATAAGACTTATGAAACTTTTTAATGCAAATAGAAGTGTGTTTGTGTGTGTGTGTATTTTAATAAAATATAAGTTTTATCTTTACCTACATTTTAATGTATGCCATGAAAAATTTGTAATAATTAAACTGTATAATAAGATTACAAAAATTCCGAAAATGTTTGTCTTTTCTTGTTCTTCTTAAATCTACTTTATGTATAAGAATAATGTTTTTATAAAGAGTATTTTTGTCAACTTATTGTTCCTTTTGTATCTTCTATCTTTCGAAAAAGGAATAAAATATGCACGTTTTTTATGAAATACAACTAAATATATTTCCTAACCAAAAATTTAAGAAAAAGTAAAAAATTATCATAAATGCTAAGAACCCTCCTAGCTACAATATTATGTAATGCTTTCTTAATGATATTATGTATTGTTTTACTTAATTTTTTGGTAAAATTAGGAAACTTGGTAAAGGCATAGAACTCTAAGTTTTTTTAAAGTGTTGACGAGCATTAGACATAAAACTAGATAGCAATGAGCTTTATTGACAGTTTAAAAGAATTTTTCTAAATGCCAAATACCTGGACTTTATGTAAAAGTAAAATGTGATATACACACATAATAATAATAACTAAATTGTTAGCACATATAGATTATTTTAATTTATTGAAATAATCTCCTTTTACATAAATATAGCCATGAATAGAATTCGAATATATTTCTTTATATGAAAATATAATGTAATTTTCAAATTTTTTCTATGATAATATTTTTATGCTATTAATATGCTATATATTTGAAATGTGAGACAATACATGATAATAGAATGTCTCATATAAAAGATACTTCAATTCCTTATTATATCCTTGAACTAAAATCTGGAATGTCCATTAAGGTGAAAAAATTGTGTTCATAACATTCATACTTTGTTCACTTACAATACAATACGCTATTCAAGTTAAAATTCTCATAAATTCTTTGAAATACATTACTCTAATTATGATATGTCACATATAGATTATTTTAATTTATTGACATTGTGGTTAACTCCAATGCTTTTTGACAATTTTGAAGTCAATTGATTTCTAGTAAACTGATTTATTTTGAAGGAAATTGTTTACTGCTCAAAAAAAAAAAGATTTTTCAATCTATATCAATAATTTGAATCTGTTATAGAGATGAATTTTATAATAGAATTTTTATTTTTTTTCTTTTAATTTTTTACCATTATGGTATTTTTTTCTTATTTACATCCATGTAAATACTTTCATGAACTATAAAAAAAAATAGTTCTCTTTTTATGTTTTATTCTTAAGTAAAGAAATCAAATTAATTTATAATTACGAAATTAAAAGATTTTCAAAGTTACTTTAATTATTATTATAGTTCAAGCAAAAAAAAACAATAATTGCTGTACAAAGAAATCTTAGTTTATTTCTAAATTTCTATTATATTTCACACGGAAAGAAGACGATCAGCGTGATTTGTTTAAAATAAAAGGTATTTAAAATATCCAATATTTGAACTTGTTCTCATAAATATTTAAAGTTTAAATTTATATAATTTTTATTATATGTATACATAAGCGCTACTTTAAAAACTCAAATTCTTTACATATTATAGCTGAAGAACTATTTCAGACGATAAAGATGCCAAAATAAACAAGTTAAAAAAATCCATCTAAGCAAATTTGAAAAGCAAAGAAGATTTAAAATCAATAAGCAGTGGAAATTGCAGTCATTATAAATTTTTTAAATAACATAAGCACAATTTAAATATATATTTATTTATTCATTAAAAATCATCGAATACCTATAGTTCATATTAATGACTAAAAAAATCACAAATTTTATTCAATTTAAATTTTTAAGTTTGATGATTAATTTGTTCATCATTCGAATAAATTTAAATTGGTGCCTCTCAGCTATTTAGAATATTTTTACAATAGATTAGAAGTATTCTAAAAACCCAGAAGAAACAATTAATTAGGAAGATTTTTACAAGATTTGTTTCAACGTTTTGACTATTTTTTGAAATTTAAATCATGTGTTCTTTAAAATTTACCCTTTCAATATACTTTTAAAACAAAGTTCTTAGAAAACAAGAATGTTTAAAAAAATAGTCTCATTATTCCCTTAATGATGAAATATTAGTATTAGTATAACAAAGAATAATCACCCAAATTTAATTATACTTTTATAAAAATAAAATTGTCCAAATTCAAGAGCATTAAGATTTACTTAGTCCGAATTTTAAAGGCATATTAGTTTAATTAAGAAATCTTTTGTTTGTACTTACATTTTCCTCGCAGAAGTCCTGCTGCTAGAAGAACTTAAGAAATATTGTAGAGAACTGTTGCAATAGATTCTCTCAGCAACAGCTATATACCTTAGGATCAAGCGTCAAGGACCTGTTATTACCGATTTTCTTAAACCGGTTTCACTTTCAGACAGCATTTGAAGTTTATTCTTTGTTATTCCTGCTTATGTTTTTAGGACGTTTTGTGAAAGTAACTTTTGGCAATCAGTAATTCGCGTGGAACGAGTCTGTCTGAGAAGTTTTTCAGAGAATTAATCACGTTTCATTCTCTGCAATGCTTCGAGGGGATTCGATGCAAGCTTAGATTTGAATACTATATGAAACAGATTTCAAGAGTAGGAGAAATAGGGTTTTTACTCTGAAAGTGAAAGAGAAACCGTATTAAAATAAATCTTTTTCATGAATAAAATCTGGTTTCCATTTTATTTAAAATTTATTACTGAATTTAATTTAATTATCCTTATTAATGTGATTTAATGTATACTTGGAAATGGTTATGTACATGAAACAAAATTCTAATAGCTGAAATTCCTGCAGAAATAAATAACTCGAGAATAGCTTTTTTTTATAAAAAATACTTTTCTGACAGTTTTCGTGTTAATATTTGTGATGGCTTAGAAATTTTGGTATTTCTAAAATACATTGAAAAATTATTTAAGATATTTTAAAATTATACTCTTTACATGTGGAACATAATCTGTAACTATTATTTAATTCAGATTGATAAAATTGAAAATGTATAAGCTGATCAAAAGAAAAATTAAAATATATTTTTAACTATGTGAAATGTGGATGCCTTTAGGTTTTATGTGTGCCATATATAGATCGTCCCGTTTTCTAAAGAACGCCTTGATGATCAATATCTTTCATGAGAAATATAATGTTTTCAAATTTTCATCCATTTAATTTTTAGAATTATTTACTGACAAAACAATGTTACTCAATAGTAAATTTTTTAATCACTAATCTCTTCTCAATAGTAATTTTTCTAATTACTGACAACCTACAGTCCTAAACTGGCTCTCAGTTTTACATGATAAATTTAAAAATTCTAGATATGAAATCCCTTCCTAGAGATAAGTAATGAACATTTAAGATATATCTCACCAAACTCCAATTTTCTTTGGCTCAATTAAATATACTTCAATTTTTTAAGAATACTGGCTACTTTCTATTGGTATATAATTTGTCAATTGAATGTCTTTCGAATTTAATATCTAATTAAATGGCAATTGAATACTTTTGATTGGTATTTAATTAGATATTAAACTTTAACCAGAGCATGTTTAAAAATCCCTGTAACGATACTATTTATTATTATTGTGAGAAATTATTTTCTATATATATATATATATATATATATATGTTGATCTCTGAGAATCAATACTACAATACTACGTAAAATGCCAATACACTTATGACAAAAGTTATAACTAAAGTTTTAATTAAACTTCAGTTATATGTTAAAATTTTAATATGATAAGATATAACACTTATAACTAAAGTTTTATTTTTCGTGTGATATAAAATGACTATAAATTTCTTGGTTATTTTGGACGGAAATTCATCGAATTGAGACTTTGATTATGCATATACTCAATGATATGTTCAGCTGTTTTACATCAGTTTTACGGAACTAATTGTTAAAATATAACTTAGAATTCTGCAAGTTAATTTTATACAAACTTTCTAAAACTAAAACTGATAAATATTTATTTGTGAATTCCAGAGCATTATATGAATTAGTTAATAAAATAATAGTTTTGCAAAAAAAAAAAAAAAAATCTTTTTTTTAAGTAACAGGAAAAATATTTTTCAGAACAAAAGCATCTTATCATTAAATTATTACATTTATAAAGCAACTTATTATTATTTAAAGAAGTTAAAAAAGAACAATAAAAATTGATTGGCATAAAAGTAAATAAATATATAATATAAAAATGCAGTTCCATAATCGGTAATATTTTGTTTTATTTAACTCATTGCTTTTACGAAACGAAATTGTAATCGTGTTTAATGATTTGGTTAAGAGCATCTCTGTAATAATTTTTTGCTTAATATTTTATTTGATGCGATATTAATTGCATTAGAAAAGTACAACTAGTTTTTCTCTCCATAATTACCTCAACAGAACTAAATCATATAACACATGCACACACATATAATATATATATATATATATAGCCTATGCCTGTATGCCTTTTTTATATGTATATAGTGTGAATAAATGGCACAACTTTCTTAAAAATTAGTTCAAGACAGGTACAGTTAAGGCAGCGCTAGACAACAGACAGGTTAGTTCAAGACAGCGCTGCATTCACTAAAAGTTAAAAAAAATATATCTATAATAACAAAGAATTTTTTTTATCAAATTTATAATAAAAACTTCTTTTGTATTTTTAATGAGCTTATTTCAGAAATAATTTTTACTTGGGACAATTATTAATAACTATTGTTTTCTATAAGCTTTTATAAACAAAGTTCTTTGAACTGGCATAATACATCAAACAGTAGGAAAAGAAGCTATTAAAGCATATTGGAATTAAGAGATTATTAAAGCATGATTTACACTGACAATAAAGAGCAATTTAATATAAATATTTTAACGAGGATCATTTTTCATAGGAATAAATCATCTACCTTTAATATATATAATCAGAGTTTAAATGTTAAATGTAGATTATCTAGTCCTGTGAAAAATTACTAATATGTTTCGGTTGGAAAAAAAATATATATATAAACACATATATTTTTAAGTTTTTGAGATTCAACCGAAAAATATTTGTAAAATTTCTGATGTGTGAATAAAATGTATTTGCTCTTTCAAAAAAGGTTTTTAAAAATATTTGTAAATTCTTATTTAATGTCTAAAGCAAAATTATCATATCATTTTTATTACTCTCTCTCTCTCTGTCTATATATATATATCGCAAATGGTGATATTCAAATTATTTAGTGTAGGTCTGAGAACATGTAATGAAAACTGCTCAATGTAACTGCAATAATCCACCTCCAAAATTTCGTGGAGTCGGAAAATGTGTTCAGCTACAGATCTTAACTGGTGCGATATTTTCAATACGACTCTATGGACTTCTTAAATTTGGCAAATCATAATCTGTCCCTGATAAACTACATTCTTTAAGAAGGTTCATAATTAGAAATTTTGCTGATTCTGATGTAGCGAAATCATTGCATATAGATTTTAACAGAGTATTTTATAAGGATGATTAACTAAAAGATTAATTTGATGGAATACATTCTATCAATTACATGAGAATGTGTTAAATTTAACAATGACAGAAGTGAAGGTGAACAAATGGCAAAATCGAGAGAAGGAAATGTTCTTGTGGGAATGTGGAAATATGTCTTCTCGTCGTTACAAAGGCCCTCCTTAGATGATTTTAGTTAGTGAGCCTTCATGGCTTTTGATTTTGCCAAATGAGCTTTTTTTTTAATGGTGTTTGAATTCGAGGTTTTCGTTTTTGTAATCTGGTTCTGGAGCAATGATGGAGAGGTTATTTCAGGATCTGTTTGTGTGCTACTGGATTTACAGATTTTCTTGGCGGCGGTTGCACAACTAACTCCAGCTTGTGGAGTTCAAGACGTGACTATTCTTCTGGCCTCAGGATAGGAAATCTTTTTATTAATCTTAACCGTGGCTATTTCTTTTTCCAGTATCCAGTGGGGACAACTTCGAGAGTAGGATGGGTGGTCACGATGACAGTTGACACTTCTCTCCTTTGCTTTGCAGTTCAAACTACCATGGTCAACTACCGCGCATCGAGCGCAGGTGAGTTTTCCCCTGCAAGCGCTCTTCGAGTGTCCAAAATGCTGGCACTGAAAACATCTCGGTGGATTTGGAATGTATAGCCTGACTGGTAGATTCATATAAGCTGCTTTCACATATTTTGGAAGGTCTGGAGTCACAAAAGTCAGAATGAGATATTTAGTTTCTATTAACTATCCGTCTCTTCTGACTTAAATGCGTTTCACACCACAGACCTTTTGATCTTGACGGTTTTCTAGAATCTCCGCCGTTGGCGTGTTCAACAAATCCCTAGCTGAGATGATGCCACGTGAGAAATTAAGATTACCATGAGGCAACACCGTCACTTCCAAATTAGCCAAATATAGCATATTTGCAAAAATGGCTGCTTGGGTATCTGATGCAGCCTCCACCAGTAAATCACCAGAGCGCATTTTCTGGATATTTTTAACCTCTCCGACTACTCCCGATATTCCCTTTGATATAAGAAAAGGAAAAACAGACGCAAAAGTGTTCTCCTTTCTTTTAATAATATAAAATTTTGCAGAAGTTTGGTTCAAAATTTGCTTCCGTGGGAGAAAAGAAAAATTTGAAGTTTCCATGTAAAATATTAAAATTTCAGGACCTGACCGCACCACTCACCACCGAGTCCAACAAGGGGATGAAGACCAGCTGCACCAGTGCTAGCCAAGTCCTATACGCTCACAGTACATCCCTGTGATGGCCTCCACCCTTACAGGTGCATTTTATCGGTACATCCTGCAGATGTACCGATCGCTTGATCCATAAAGCCGATTGGTGTGCTAAGGACCACAACACACCTCCTGTTTACCTGAAGCAGAGGCCAAAGTAATGTATTGGTATCTGGGGGCCTCAATTACCAGGACCCTCCTTTCCAGGGACACGGGTCTCCACGCAGCACGTGGGTGATTTAGTCCCCAAGAGAAACTAATAGCAACAGAGCGGCGGCAGCTGCTCAAGGGGAGCCCTCAACCTCGTAAGAGGCAATTACAATGAAGGAGAAAAGGAAAAAACAGCAGAAGAGGAGAGGAGAGAAGAAAGAAGAGGATAGATAACTCGGGTACCTCGGGATTGTGACACCCATGTTTACTTAAAGAAAGTAAATCCCTGAGGAGAATTATTTGCTCGAAGAGATGTGAAGAGGTTATATTAGAAAGAAAAAATGAATGTTTAATTTCACCCGAAATTTGAAAGAAACGGGAAGATATTCATTTGTCAGACTGACCGCAATATTGAAAACTAAATTCTGTGGCACGACAGCCCTAAGGCCATATCTGTTTTCTTGACCGAAGGCTATGCGATGCATATGCCGGTTAGATGATCAACCTAATGCAAAATCTCCAGTGTTTAGTTCCCAAGCGTTCTTGGAACTCAGTTTTATCGACCCACTGAAGGGTTGAAAGGCTCGCGTCGACTTGCTCACAGCCTAAGGACAGGACCTCTGACGTACGCGTTGGTATCGTTAAACGCTACTACTTTGATACCAGGCTTCTTTTTATTTTATTTTTTTATACGGAGGTGAGTATCATTACCGACGTCACACCACCCGTTTATAGGGGGAGGGGTGGCTACATTCATTCATCAACTCAAAAGAAATAATAAAGAAACACAGAGAGAAAAGAACATCCATGCCCGAACTGATATTTGAATCCGGGATTAACATCCTATGTGTTAGCAACGCTAACCACACAACCATCGACTGGCTACTATAGAAAACGTGATTTTTAATATCATATCATGGACATAAGATCTTCCTTAGTCTATGTGCAATGTACGTTTTATTATTTTTTAAATTAAATATTTTAGGGCTTACGATAAATTATGCTTGATAAAAAATTTTAATTGGTTCAAATTTTACTACAACATGACATTATCGAAGAAAAGTCAAATAATTTTAAAGTCATAACTCA
>JAPDSC010083001.1:74866-85719 GCA_026290005.1 Latrodectus geometricus | reverse complement strand
AATAGCTAAGATTTCTGTTTGGAATATAGTTGTACGTTTTCCAAAGGGAATGACAACTTTGCACCATTAGCTGGACATCAAATATCAGCCCAAGTGTTTTAATTCAATTTTGAGCCATCAGTGTACTAGTAATCATAGTTTTCACTGATGACAACATTATTCCAATGTTTTCATAAGGGAAATTTGATTGTATAAGGCTTATCAAAAGCATATTTAACAATCATGTAATCAGTAGTCTTGCCAACAAAAGAATAACTAATTACGTCAGCATTAAGGTTTCAAAACAAAAATGGAGTAATCCTTCTACTGACCTGTATTTTCAAGCTTTTTCATGGAAATTATAGCTTCTGCATTAGTATGCATGTAAAGTAAATGAATATCAAGCAAACTTTCAAGTATAGAAGTGGGAGTTATTTTAATACACCCAGAGATAGATACTTAAAACAACCTTTAAAGTTTTATTAAACCTGTCTAGGCAGTTTCCTTTCTCATTCTAGACCACCAGACCCACTTAACCATAAGTAATGATGGGACAAATGATCATAGTGTAAATCCAATGAATAACTTTGGGATTTAGACCCCAAGTTCTTCAAAATGCATTTCTGCATGACCAGAAAGCTTTTTTTGCTCTTTCAACACAAATATTAAAATGCTTGTTCTAACATATGTTCCTGACATAAAATGTTCCTGAGAATTTCACTTTTTTGGAGCAAAATAATTCTTGAACAAAAAAAGTTACATTTTCCAGATTAAGATTTTTTTTTTTTTTTTGTGAACGCAATCACATTAGCCTTTTGATTATTCACCGAAAAACCTTCGTTATTCAACAAGTTTCAACTCGCTTAAGAGCAATGGACATGATGTTAGAGATCGTTTCACCCAATTTACCTCTGACATAACTAAATCTCCTGCGTACCCAATGGTGATTATGACAGGATTGTTTAAAACATCTAGAAGGGATTTTTGGAGCCAGGCTATGGTTCGTCACTGGTTTCAATCTCTAAATTGAAAGATTCAGATGGTGCTGCCATCTAGGAGCCAAAAGATGCACTTCCAAATTCTATAACATAACAAGACGATGGAAAGAACCCCTCCCTACGGATAACCAGCTTTGGCTGGGATCATCATGTTTTCTCTTAAAAAGGAGTAACTGCCCAGATAGCAAACGGTGGTCCTCAGGATGTTCGGAGAACGTCCTCTTACGTCCAACTGGACGTAAGAGGACGTCCGATAGGGGTCCAGCGACGTCTTACGGACATTCTCCGCACGTCCCAATGTCCGGAAGTAACACGTACGTAGGTCGTCCCATAGACGGACGTGATTTGGCACATATTGGAAGTGATTTGGCACATATTGGCCGTGATCTGGCACATATTGGCGTGATTTGGCACATATTGGACGTGATTTGGCACATATTTGGACATTCATATAACAGCCATATTAAGCGTGTTTTTAAATTTTAGTATTAAATAATGAGCACTATCATTGTTTTTAAGCAATAATTCAGTAAACTTTTTGTATGTTATTAAAGTTTACATACTTTATTTACTAATATAATTATGTGTATTTTTGTTTATAACTTCATTATTATTCATTAAGCTTTTTTCACTGTTATTTTTTTCTGTAAGTAGT
Organism: Latrodectus geometricus; assembly: GCA_026290005.1. NCBI lineage: Eukaryota > Metazoa > Arthropoda > Arachnida > Araneae > Theridiidae > Latrodectus > Latrodectus geometricus. The sequence goes on along the minus strand of JAPDSC010083001.1, from coordinate 84,087 downwards.
GACTGATACCATTTCGCAAAAAATAAAGAAATGAAAAATAATTATTTTTCCTTTCTTTAATTTTTTTTGCAACATTATTATGAATATAAATTACTACTGTTCTAAAAAATAAATGCAATAAAATTGTCAAGGTATTAACCGAAAATTTCATTCGAAGGAAATATTAATACTTCTGACTAAGGAATTCTTTTGGGGTATATCTAAATGCCAAATTTTTAAAATGAAAGATATCTAAAAAAAGGCTACATTGTTTAGAAGTATATCATACTTTTAAACAATGTAGCATTTTTTTAAATATAAGAGAAATATACAGGTTTTAATATAAGCAAATGCATTACAATATTAGCAAATATATTAGTATAGATTTAAATATTTCAATTTATGCTTATGTGAAACAGGGGGAACTGCTAAGCGATTAAAATTTCATAGAAGAAATAAATACAAATATATCAATTTTAATATAAGCATATATATTGTAATATAGATTAAAATATTTGCATTTGTTTGTAACACAGGAATTTTTAAATGATTGAATTTCAAAAAGAAAAATAAATAAATAAATATATATATATATATATATATATATAAAACACTGGTATATATATACCAAAACATTTTATTCACACACACAAATGCACATGAAAATTAACTCATTTAATCTACAACAATCATTTAAATAACAGAGAATCCACAATTTCAATTGGCACAATTAAATTTAATAATTATCTAATTTTTATTTTTCTCATATAAGAAAATAGCCAATTTCTGGAATGTTTCCATGAGACTATTTTAACAGCATCATTATGATTTATTATCAAAATATATTAATATTTATTAAGTTAACAAATTTTCCTATATTTTATGAAATTCTTAGAAAACAAATTTGTGTTTTAATCAAATGGATCTAAGATATTTCAGAAGAACAAACATTACATTAATTGGCATTTCAATAACCATAATTATATTTTGTTTTCTTTGAAATATTCAAAATTCTTTTGTCATTTAAAGAGTGATTCAAAATTGCACAGTTTTAAGTATAAATCAAATGAATTTAAAAAATTAAATGAAATATATTTTGGAACAAAATATAGTTTATAGATTGTTTATTTCACAGAATTCTATATACACACTCAATTTTTATTCACAATCATTATTCTTATTAAAATCATTATTATTCACACACTCAATCATTATTTTTTTCTGCTTCTCCTCCCATTCTTTTGCATGCCGCAGCCAATTCGATATGCTCTTAGCCATCTCTGCTTTTGTAACTTGAGGCATATGAAAACAGACTGCATCTATTATTAAAAAAAGAAATTAATATTTTATAAGATAATCTAGAGACATCAAGATTATCAGAAACAAAACTTTATATTTTAAGGTTTAATGATTATTTCAACAACTTAAATTTTATTTTAAAAATATAAATTAGTTTAAAAGAGCTACCGTTAAAAAAATTCAACACTTGTAAAGCAATAAAGCAAAATAATTTTCTTATCACCATTAGATTCTCATTTGATAGTTAAAAAATAAAGTACACATGGACTTATAGACATAACAAATTCCAACAATGAAATAGCAAGTTTTAAATTTTTAATACTTTTTATAACATATTAAAATTAGTCTGATAAAGAAATAACCTTTCAAATTGATTAAATATAAAATTAGACCAAAATTCAATCCTTTCCAGCAGTTGTTTTAAAATCTGCAGTTGCTTCAAAATTTCTGAAAAATCTAAATTAGAGATGCATCTTTTTCATTTAAAGAGAATAAAAATTTGTGTTTTTGAATCAAAAATTTATTTAGTGAAATTATCATTCAAAATTTTAAGAAAATAAAATTTCATGTTAGAAATGTATACATTTTTCTTTAAAAGTCAATTTATCATTTAATGACAGTTGTAGAACTTATAACAAGGATTAAAACCTTCATACAATTTTCTTTTCTAATTCAACATTTAAGTTACATTCCAAAAAATATCTAAATAAATATTGTTTTGAAGTCTTAAGCAAATTTTATTGATTAAATAAAATATAATATACAATTTTTTAACTGATGCGGGAAGTTTTTTTTTTTTTTTTTTTTTTTATAATAAATTACCTTTGTATATTTAGTTACATTAAGATTCTTTCTTGGGATTACTTTTATCCATTTTTGTTTCAGCTGTTCATCTTTCGCTCGATTTAACGCCAAGTTGGCGTTAAATCGAGCGAAAGAAATTTTCTCCGTTCATTTAGACGCATGCGCAGAAAAGCTTACATTTAAAACCGGAAGTCTGCTTGGGGAGACGCACGGAATCGCTGGTGAGTGTTTACACATCGAACAACGTGAACGAAATTTTGAATAAGAAGATTTAAATACTAAAATAATACACTGAACTCGTTATAACTTTTCACAAGCAAAGAATTCTATTGAAGGTGAGTGTAAAAATGTTTATTGTTTATACTTAAACTTTTTAAAACTTATATACTATTTATCATAATTGTTAAGCCTTACGTTACTGCTATCAAAAAGTAGATGATTGTAAACATATATTCCAATGTTATAAATCAATGGATATTTTAATTCGACCATTATTAAGATTATAAATGCTAAAGATTTTATTTTTAAATTGTTTTTTCATGTTAAGAAGTTAATATTAAGGTGTAATGTAAAGTATTTGTATTGTTCTAATCTTATGTTTTGAAACTAAATATATGATTTCTTAATTTGTGTATAATTATTATACTGTATAATGCATCAAGTCTTTTCAATAAATAAATAGCAATTTTCAGGCTGGCTAATTTTATGTATTCTTCTCAATTTACAATTTATGAATTTAGAAATTTTTAGTTTAAAAATTTTACTTTAAAATGTTATGAAAGATCATTAGTTAATCACATAGTAGCTATGAAGTCATAATATTTTTTAAATTGTATTGTTTTAATGTGTTGAATGTATTTATAGGGAATTACAGAGCTAGAAACTGAATGTTAAATGATTCATTCCTAAATTTGAGTGTGTTAGTAGATTATTAATAGAAAAGTCATCTTACAAGTCATTATATTATTTAATCTTCATTTAGAAAGGAATATTTAATAACACAAATTTTATTTAATAATAAATTTTAATAATGCAATTCGCTGTGGAATCATTCAAATGGAAACTTTATTGCAAATATATATATATATATATATATATATATATATAACTTCCCGCATCAGTTAAAAAATTGTATATTATATTTTATTTAATCAATAAAATTTGCTTAAGACTTCAAAACAATTATTATTTAGATATTTTTTGGAATGTAACTTAAATGCAAAGGAATTAGAAAAGAAAATTGTATGAAGGTTTTAATCCTTGTTATAAGTTCTACAACTGTCATTAAATTATAAATTGACTTTTAAAGAAAAATGTATACATTTCTAACATGAAATTTTATTTTCTTAAAATTTTGAATGATAATTTCACTAAATAAATTTTTGATTCAAAAAAACAAATTTTTATTCACTTTAAATGAAAAAGATGCATCTCTAGTTTAGATTTTTCAGAAATTTTGAAGCAACTGCAGATTATAAAATTACGGCTGGAAAGGATTGAATTTGGGACTAATTTTATATTTAATCAATTTGAAAGGTTATTTCTTTATCAGACTAATTTTAATATGTTATAAAAAGTATTAAAAATTTACAACTTGCCACTTCTATACCAACCTCGAAGATCCATTTAATAGAATGTGTCCCTACAGATTTCTGCAGAGCACGCCTTTCTAAAGACTTCAATTTCGAGTTGAGTCTATTAAGCCATTTTAGAAAAATTGCAAGTTCCTTAAAATGTTTTTTTTTTGAAGGTCACTTTTACCAGTTTAGGGAGTTTACTAGGATTCAGAACTCTGAATCCCTCACTCCCAAATAAGCACTTATTACCATGGAATACCTTTTTGCTTTATTTTATGGTTTCAAGATCATCACAAAGGAGAATCACCAAGTTGAAGCCATGAACCCTAGGTAGGTGTTTTTCTATAAGGACTTTATTTATGCTGGTGAGAATCTCCAGCTTTATCAGTATTGGCATCCTCCATATCTATTTTGTTGGATAAGAACCTATCCTTCACAATGGCTGTTTCGTGGCATTTAGCAGCCAGACCAAAAGTCCAAGGTCAAAGGTCCTCCCTAGGCTTCTTGGTAGTAGTGTTACTGGAAGAAGTGGTTCAAACTTCAGACCTAAACCTTTGGGTACCTCCCACCTTCTGGTCAGTCTCCACTTACTCCTTTCATTTTTCCTGCGCCTTAGGTTTTTTGTGAGAACCTCCGGCTGTCCAACTATGACGTCTGTGTGCAGCCTAGTGGCAACTCCACTTCCCCCAACAGGAAGATTGTTGATGCGCCCTTTCCTTTTTGCCGGATTGTGTTCCTTTGGAATGGTTTCACCCAATAAGTGGTTAACATCAGAAGGTGTAGCCAATCTTCTTTTTTATTATTTGATTTTGCATTTTTGTTCCCCATAGACATGGGAGGTATTATATGGTCACAACTTGCATAGCCTCCCTGTACAGATTGAAAACAAATATACAAGATTTTACCTGGTTCCTCGAGAGACCTGTTAACTACACCATAACCCTAGGGCCATTCATCATGCACGGAGACTAATATCTTGGTTTGTGTTACCTTTCTGAAGTAGCCAATATATTTCCACAGCCTTCCGCTATAGGTGACCCTACCAGGAGCCTAAAACAAGTTCAGATTCCAGGCATACATCGCCTATGCATACCCTCATACCACTTTGAAGTTACAGAATAAAATTTGTGAGGGAAATAACGTTAATTTAAGCTAATACACAAACACATATTCCAGGAGTGCCTAATGAGAAATATGCAATTTATCTAGTTAATTTAAAGTGAAAACTTTTTCTCCATTTTAACAGACCAATGTAATTAATCTGAATATTGTATCTAAATAATCTGCCGAATAACTGATTTCTAGGCACTTTACCAGTAATACAGTGATTTATTTAAAATTCACAACGATATTTATTTAAATCAGAAATTCACTTTGAATATTAATTAATAGAAGAAGAATACTGAAAGAACGATCAACAATTAAATTCCACATTAAAATTCCTTAATCATTTTCAAGGGACAGTTGATATTCTAAAAGCTGTGAATTATGTATTACTTAATTGACTACGAAGCTGCAAAAATTTGATAGAAAAAGGCGAGGCAATGGATATCCGACACTAAGCCGAGATCCATTTTGTTCACGAATGGTGACTGAAGTATGTAAAATAAGCCATACCACAATGCTTTCCACTTATCTGATGTAGAGTGATGTATGCTAGCTCAGCAGTCGACCACATCACTGGATAGAGCTTTAAAATTATGAGATTACGGCTGTTAAGCGGCATTTCAGTAGGTTAGCCACTGCTAGACAAAAATGTATTGAATTTCTGTCTGCTTTTTTTTTTTTTTTTTTTTTTTTTTGCATCCACTCTATTTATAAGTTATCGATATAAAGGAGAATAAAAAAATTTCTAAATTCATTAAATAAAATTTAAAATGTATCGGAATTTCCCTTTTCCATCAATTATAAAAAATAAAATAAGGGACTGATTTTTGTTCCTGCAACCAGAAATTATAATTTGAATTCAAAATGAAATCTCATAGGCATATGGAGCAATAAAAAAATTAAATGATTGTATTATTTATAAATAGTAACATTCAACTCTTTAATGGATCTCTGCACAGAAAGCTTTACAATGTACAATATTAACGTTAACATCAGGAGTCTTTCAACACAATGACTTAAGAACTGAATTAAAACTAATTAAATCATAAAATTAAAAAATAATTTAACACAGCTTTCATTTTTAAAAAAGTATTTATAGGGGTAAAATAAGAATAATTATTCTTGTAAGTTTAGTTATTTCTTTAAGTAAATAAGCAAAAGTTATATTAAATTCAACATTACTGTTTGAATATCTAATTACAATTAAAAACTGGATTTTTCTTTTAAACTGCAAATGAACAATCAGTTTAAGTTTTACGAACTATCTTTATCAGTAAAAATTTATTTTGTTCGAGTTTAATTGGATAAATAATAAATTCCTTAGTTTAGAGTAAATCTCGTTACTCTGAGTCTTTTCAAACTATTCATTTTACATACTATATAATATTTTACATCATTAAAATAATAATTCTAAAACTTATGATTTAAAAACAGATACCTGCTTTTAGATTGACAATGCAAACTATAATAAATTTTAATCAACTCACAAAATAAAAAATAAATTATAACATAGCTTCAAAATTTAATTACATTCGATAAAAAAAACCATTTTAATTAACTTTAGTAACACTACTTACATACTTTTCACACTTCATTTAAAAACTATAGTTTTGATGTGTAAAGGATTTATTTTTACTTTTTCATCAAGCCTACTAATCATTAAAAATGAATTTTTTGTTAACTTCTATATTAAAAATATTCGCTAACAAATAAAATCCTCAAATTACATAATATTCAGATCTCATTTAATTAAAAATGCACACCATTTTTATAACACTTTTAAAGTAAAGCATTTTAAAAACAAAACAGATGTAGCTTTAGAATACTTAATTCAAATAGATTTAGAATACTCAATTTAATTAAGCCTATTTAAACGAATTAAAAATAAGATATTCAGCACAAGAATCATTTATCATACACAAATCAAAACTAACAGTGAAATGCACAATTTAATGCTTAATTAACAACACCTGAAATATAACAGGATTGCAAAATTTAATACCTAAACAAATAAAACTTAAATATTATCATTCAAAAAAGCTTTCTGACTATTTTATAACTGGAATAATTTATTTCTAGTAAAACAATTTTGAATATTATATATAAAACTAATTAAGACTAAAAATTATGAAATAAATAGACAATAAATTACGTTATCAATCATAAAACTCATTTTTGGAATTGAGAAACAGAATAAGATTATAATATATAAAATAGATATTGATAAAAATCCAATGATTTCAAAACGAATGTTTTCAATTCTAATCCCAAAGAGCAATAAAATAAAACTGATTTAAATGAGGCTCTTTTTTCTCAGTTGAAGGAGTAATATATACATATAGAGTACACTGGTAACCATAAATTAAGTAAAACTCACAAAGATAACGATAACTCTAACAAAAATAAGCGAATCTCAATGAAATTTCAGTATGTTGATACATAAACGGAGCTGAATACTCTGACATAATGCAACACAGTGGCGCTGCTGTCGGAATAAGTCATTTGCGAGGAGCATAATAAAAATGGATATTTCAGAGCAAAGCGGAAATTGTCGCTGCAAGTCTCAGATTAGAAATCTGGTATAACGAAATTGTAACAATGAGCGCCAGGCACAATTTCGATGGCGAGATATTGGAGACTAGAGGCAGGACACAGATAGAAGTGGCTGAATGCGAGTCCGTCTTGGATTCATAGACTTCGGCAACAATTTTTAAACCCGGATTCAGCAAAGGACGGCCACGCGCTACCAGGGAAGGCGATGATTGATATTTGTCATTATACGCATGAAGGAATAAAACCACAATTCAAATATTCCCCCGTGGCAAGTTCAGGAAGATTGATAAGCAGATCCAACCGTGCGTCGAAGGTGCGCTTCACGAACGTGGTCTTTATGAGAGGCCATTTGCGTCGCCCTCATGTCACGCCATAGGCGGGAACATTTGCAATTACCACATCTAAGTGTAAACTGGACGCGTGATCAATGGAGGGATGTTCTCTTTACAGATGAGTCCATGTTTAGCCTCAAAAGCGATAATAGGCGCATTTTCATTTGGAGAAAACTTGGATCGTTTTCATCCATCAAATATCCGTGAAAGAGATCCATACGAATCAGGCAGCGTCTGTTTCTCTTTATGAGTGGACGCACAGACCTCCATGTCTTTCCCTGTGGAAATGTTCATGCATAAGCCTATAGAGATGACATTCTGAATACTTATGTGCGTCCATATACCGAGGAAATTAAGTAATGATTTCGTGCTACAGGATGATAATGTGAGACCACACAGGACTCGCATCGTGAATGTTTATTCTGAACAGGAAACAATTAAGCGAACACTGTGGCCAGCTCGATCACCTGACCTTAACCAAATCAAGCCTGTTTGGAAAATTCTAAAACGACGTGCCAGTGCTTTAGTCACCAACCTAAGACCCTAGTAAAGCTTTCAACTGCTTTGGAAGAGTCATGGCTCACACTTCCTACACAATTAACAGATCGCATAATTGAAAGCATTACACATTGTTGCATGAGCTGTCTCGGGTGATCATACCCCATATTCGTTCATTGTATGCATATGCTAATTTTCATAACATAATTGTCTGGTGATTTCCTTTTATATTATTTTGTATCTTCCTAAGTGTTGTACGTGCACGAGTTTCATTAAATTTTAATAAAAAAAAGTTTCAAAAACTTTTTGCATAATCGTCATTTTCCCCCCCTTTAATTTATGATAACCTGTGCAGTATTAAAAGCAATGTTTAACAGAATATAACCGAATGTTTTATAAAGAAAAGCCAAAGTAGTTAATTTCATTAGGCACAGCAATATTGTAACTAAACAGCAATAAAATTAATTAGAAAGATATCCTGAATATTCACCTTTGAATATTAATTATTGCCAAAAATAATAATTAACTTTTAGAAAATTTCCATCAATGAGTAAAAACATTAGAGATAATTTAAAATAAAAATTATACTAACTTATGGCTAACTTTAGGTGAACACTTTTAATGTTTACGATAAAAACATCTTAATTTCCAAGGAAATAAAACAATTGAAGATATTGTTGTAATTTTTAAATGTTAAGTAATGCATTAACCTAGTCATTAAAAGAAACAAAATTATTATACTAATGAGATGAATCAATTCTACCACACACACTTACGTTATTATAATTTGTTCTATAATACACTAAAGTACAAATTCTTCAATTTCGGTTTTGTGACTCAATTGTCACAATGTGGATACAAGGGCTAATCCACTGGAATCTATTATTTAAGCTGAATTTCAATTACTACAAACAAGATCAAGTTCAAACCACAAATTTTTCAACTATAGAATAGAGCATTTATCTTTCAGCTTCAAGCTCAATCCAAGGCACAGAAATATTTATATCCATAATAAGGAAATTATTTCAGTATTTTTCCTTGTACATACAATAAAAAAAATATTTACAAATAT
>JAPDSC010083001.1:30346-74856 GCA_026290005.1 Latrodectus geometricus | reverse complement strand
AAAAAAAAAAACATGTGATGAAAATATAAGGAAAAAACAAAGTAAATATAAAATAATGACGAGCGATTGTATCATGGATTCATTTTAGTGCATGGAATGATGGAATATAAAATAAAATTTAATATTTAATTCATCATTAAGTACATTTAAATAATATCATTATTGATTAAAAGCAATGAAATGGAGAAAAATTGTAACTCTTAAACTGTTGATATTATCTAATTTTATTTCAAATTAGTTTATTTTTAATGAAATAAAAAGATTAAAATTACATCTGAGTAATAAATTCCATGATTTTTTAGTGATATCCTATTGCACAGGAAGGAAGGAATTATATTTGCAATCATTTAAAATTTAGGCCAAATCAAGATAGCATTATTTGCACAAATCTTATTTCTTATATTATGTAAATCTAATATATTAAATAAAATAAAATGTTTATCTTCTCAGCATATTTTCTTAGATTTTCACCCAAACACACATTGTTTTAAAACATTTTAAAAATAATAATTTTGTGTATTTTATATAATGGACTGCATGATCATTAGCTACTGAAATTTTAACAAATTAAGACAGAAATTGAAAGATGCATTTCACGTCTATTAAAGAAGATTGCTAACTAAAGGTAATTAAAGACTAAAAAAAAAATAAATAAAAAAAATGAAACAACATAATAAAAGTGTACTTTTGACATCTAGAATGCATTAGAGTTTAAAATAATCTAATTCATTCCACTTTTCAATGATATTCAGTTTAAATAACATTTTTATAAATTGAATGCATTATATAAACATATTTTAGATAGTTTAATGGACATTTCTGATATTTCAATAGATACATTAGAAAGCTTTGCATGTTTACATTGCAACATGAAAGAATTTAATCAATCTGGCAGCAGAAATTTTATTGTACCAAGCTGTCAAGTTGCCATTTATTGTTTAATGTTTATTAATAATAGTTATAACATTGGCCAGTCAGGCATGCCTCAAAACATAATTTCATTTCAAAAAATAGGAGAATTTATCAAAATCAGCAAGAAACTTAGTCTTCTTTAGTATCCATAACTGGATGCTCTATGTACACAGATAAGAAAAAAATCTGACTTAGCTTTTGTCAAATTATACTGCCAATATATGAATAATAACTTAAATTCAAAAATACATATCCACATATGTAAAAATTAATTATATTAAAATGAAGTTCATCATGATGTGCAATATTTGTTATGTGAAGTTTACACAGAAGGCACATGAGTAAAATAATTTATTTCTAAGAAACTGCTAACTATTTACATTTGCTGAAATTTTAAAGCACATTTAAGCTTAAAATAATAACAATTGTTCTTTTTAAATATAATGCAGTAAATGCTCATTTTTACAAACATATAGGGACGGCTCAAATAAGATGCTCTAAATTATTGATTACTTTTATTTGAAAACTTTGAATTTGAATTCTAGTTGATATTTGAGTAGAAATATATTTGTTTAACTATTTGAGATGGTATTTCAAACACTTATGCAAATTTTATTAGAAGTGTTTACATGAATAATATCAAGAATATTATATTCTAGAATAAGAATATATTATTTGTGTATCACTTGATTAATATTTGATTAAATTTTGGAGTATTATAAGCACAAATATTTGATTGTTTTGGTTATAAGAATAAAAATAGATAAACTCTCAAAATTTAAGATGATATGAGGTGTTATTAAGGCAAGTGTAATTAGATTTCTGAATAAATTAGAAAGTGAATTCGAAACATTATTTGCTGAAGAAACTAATTTGCTTCAGCAGTATTTCGATTATTTAATAGGAATGTTAAAAGAAATTGAAGAATTAGATAGAAAACTTCCAGAGCTCATTGTAGATGAAAAAGAATTTGATGCAGAAATATTATCTGCTGTTGAATATAATCAGAAAATAATTGTGTGGAACTCAAAGCTTTCAGCTCGACTTAAAATCATTAGCTGTAAAGCTATAACATTTTCTGATCAGAATAGATTATTAGAAGAAAGAGAAAATGTATTACCAGAAAATAATCACTTTGAAACTTCATCTATTTCTTAAACTAATACTTTCGAACTGTAAAATTACCTAAATTAATAGAAAAACGTAATGGAGATCGATGTTTGTGGATAGAATTTTGAAATCAATTCGAAAATTCTCTTGGTAAAAACGAAAAGTAAAATAGATGAATTTCCGTATTTAAAGGCTTTAATGGGTGTGGCTGCCGCTAATGTAGCTAATGGATTTTCTTTATCAGATAACTGTGACAAAGCTTTACAATTGTCGAAACAAAGGTTTAACAGAAAAGAATTAGTAATAAATGGGCCTATGTCTAAGCTTTTGAACCTTTATCCAGTACAAGATCCAAATGACATAAACCGATTGAAAAAATTGTATTACACTTGTGAAGTAAGTATTCGAAGTTTAGAATCCTTAAATATTACTTCTGGCATTAATGCTCATTTATTATATCCATTTTAATTAAATTGATATCTAATAATATTTCTTTAGAATATAATCAAAAACGTTGAAATCAATCGTAAGAAAGTGTCATGTCATAATTGAAATTTCTTAAAATAGAAATTGAATGTGGGGCATCATCCATTTTATTTCAGAATTCGAAAACGGATAAAAGAAACCACAGCACTCAGCATAATTCTATTAGAAACAGTCACGTCACAACACTTCATGCAAAGCACCACCGATACTTCATGGTCGTTACTCCCATAAAGTAATTCTCGTCTCATACCAAAGGAGAATTTTCTTTAAATGATTACTTATAAGCTGGACTGAATTTAATTCCTGATATTTTTCTTCTTTTGGTTAGATATAGAGATAACCGTATAGCAGGGATGACCCAACTTTTGGTATCTGTGGTCTACTACACATTTAAAAAATCAAAGGCAGTCTACCAATGGCAGAAATAATATAATGTTTATATATTTATTTTCGGTAACAGAAAAAATGGTATATTATTTAATTTTTCTAAAAAAAAAAGAAAGAAAAAAAAACCCACTAAGTATTTACAAAATAAAAATTTACTGATGAAAATAATCAAAGTATTCATATACATAAAAATTGACCATCCAATTCACTTTGTTTAGATAAAATTGGACATTGTATATCTGCGACAAGTTTATCATATTGTGAAATTAATTAATGATTATCGAGATTGTTTTGCATTGAATATAAATGAGTTAGGTTGTACTACGTTAACTAAGATACAAATAAATGAAGTTCCCGGAAGTAAACCAGTTTGTTTACGTCCCTATAAAACAAATGCAGCTGAGAGGAATTCTATTAAGAATATTGTTAAGGAGTGGAAAGAAAACAAAATTATTTCCAAAACAAGATCACCTTATGCCAGTCCAGTATTGTTAGTTCGAAAAAAAAAAAATGGTGAGGATAGACTTGTAGTTGATTACAGAAAATTTAATAATCAGACAATTAAAGATAAATTCCCTTTGCCCAAATTGATGATTTATTAGAATGTCTTGGTGAATGTAATATTTTCAAGACATTAGATTTAGCTCATGGTTATTTACAAATACCATTAACAGAGGAAGCTAAATTAAAAACTGCTTTTATTACCCCAGATGAAACAGGTCAGTTTGAATGAATGATTTTTGGTTTGGCAAATGCACCTTCAGAATTTCAGAGATTAATGTAACAAGTTTTGGGACCATAGTTAAATAAGAAATTTTTGTGCTATTTAAATGATATTTTGATACCAGCTAAAATTTGGACTGATATGATTGGATGAATAAAAGAGGTTTTTGAGAAACTTAGATCCGCTAATTTCGACCATGACTGATGTGATATCTATTAAATGTCCTATTTTTTCAAATACCCCATCAATGTTGCCATTTTCATTAAATGAAAATATTAGATCCGACATTTTACCGTCCGGGTATAATACATGCATTGACAAATGCAGCTTTATTTTTTAAAATATTACCTGAGAATTATCACATTAATGAAATTTTAATCTTAAAACTCAAAATTTGGATGGATAGTAACTAGTAGTTTAAATGAAATACAACCATGCAACAAAAATATTTGTAATTTAGTTAATGAATTTCAGTCAATAGAAGATAATATTAAACAATTTTTTTATCTTGAATCTTTAAAATAGAAATTGAATGTAGGGTATAATCCATTTTATTTCATAATTCGAAAACGGATAAAAGAAACCAAAGCGCTCAGCATAATTCTATTTGAAACAGTCACAACACTTCACGCGGAGCTCTGTCGAGACTTCTAGCTCGTTACTCCCATAAAGTATCTCACCTCTCCCCAGAATTACAGAACTCCTGAGTATTTGGCACCAGTTGTTGAAACCAATTGTATTTTTTGTAACGGAAGTCACCCCTCAGCGAAATGTGATTCTTTAAGTGTTGAGAAAAAGAAAAAAAATTGAAAAAGCAGGCACATTTTTTTATATTTGAAACCAAAACACAGAATTAAAAATTGTAAGGAAAAAATTAATTGCGAAGTTTGTAATCATAAACACAATGGATCACTTTGTTATCAATTAACTAAACCAAATAATAATGAAGAGAATAATATTGTTTCAGCAATATGTGTAATCAGAGTACTATAAACAATTCCTTAATAAAAAATTTTTAGGTTATTTATTGCAAACTTGTACTGCTGGAGCAAAATCACCTATTAGTAATAAACCCACGAATAATCTCTCGAATAATTCCTCTCTAATTAGAATTTTGTTGGACAATGGGTCAACAACTTTCTTTTGTTTTTGTTCCGAGAGAAACATCTAAAAGCAACTTCAGTTACTTAGGATCAGAAATAAATACAGTTAATGATATATTGCCTGAGATCCGTGGTAGAGTCACAGCTGCTGCTCTACCACGGAATTTGCTTGTAAATGGGAAATAAAATTTACACTGTGTCTTGTGGAACACTGTTAGGAACCAGCCAAATATTTGTAAAATTGTGAGTGTTTATAAAGGAGAGCATCAACTGTATAAAATTCTTCAGAGATATTGCTTCATATACATTAAACACAAATCATAAGATATTGATACATGATTCATTCTATTAAACATATTTAAACATTATCATATAAATTATAATTTAGTTTTGATGTCATAAAAAATACTATATTGCTTTTTGGCTTTTTCCTTTATGAACATGTAATACTACAGTTTAAATAATACCATAGTTTAGATAACATATAAAATACCAAATTTTAAATTAATGCAAACAAGTATGTAAAATTAATAGAATTATATCCTCATCTATATCTTTCTGCCTTTTATTGAAGATTTTCCCAATTAATATCTTCCATCACATTTAATTTGCTATCTTGTGAATAGACCTGCAAAAAGTAAAAATTCAACAGATATATTATTCAACAGATATATGAAATTCCAAAACTAATTCAATAGAACCAATTACCATATTTTCCTGTATATAATCCGCAGCGGCGTAATAATCGCACGGATTTCTTTTGAATAAAAGCAAAAAAAAAAAAAAAAAAAAAAGCGTCGCATAATCCGCAGCAATTTTTTCCCGGCGAATAGTCTAAAATCTGTACTGTTGATAATATGGGTGTCACATAAAATAAAAATTTAATAAATTGTGTAGGAAAAAAAATAGTATTTATTATGAAAAATATCAGTCTAGATCCACCTCATCGCAAAGTGCGATAAACTTGAGATGAAAGTACAAGATTCTTGTAAAACTTATCCGATATTTAGCTCCTAATAACTTTTAAAACGATGTTAGACATTTAAACTTATATATATTTACTTTGTTAATATTTAAAAGAAAAAAATAGATTATTTACAAATCGCGAATTTTATGCATTTTTCTTTAATACTGCGCGTGCTTTGTTTTTCACTTCTCATTAACATGCTTTTCGCCGTTTTTTTCATTTGCTTTCTCTATAGCTTTTAATTTAAAATCTGCTGTGCAACTTAAAAAAGTTTTCGCTTTCATATGACGATATGCGAATTTGAATATCTTCAAAAGAAAACAGCTCACGTCAAGACAAATTGCAAAATGTAGTTTTCGAATTTACAACTGTAATATCTTTATGAGGAACCGAATTCGTTTTTGAACATAATTGGACAAAGCCGATTATAGCTTAAATAACTCAGGTGTGTCTTGGTACCACCTGTTTTTTATTTTATGAAACATGAACTTTCAAAACATTTTTGTAAAATTTCCTAATGGAGAATGTTTTTTTGTCAATTATCCGCGGCGGCGTGTAATACGCACAACGAAGTTTGGAACTTTTTTAACACATAATCTGCGGATTATATACAGTAAAATACGGTATTTAATTTTTCAAAACAAGTAAATTTTGAAAACGCTGAAAACAATAGATTAAATTGAAAATGCTTATCTAATACTACTCAGGTAAATTTTTAAAAAATTTAACTAAATTTAACTGAATAATTGAGAGAGAAGACAAATATAGAGAAAAGCATTAGCGATACAAATATTGAAGTACACATTATACTATTAAATATTGAAGTGCATTTATTATTTGAGCTCTTTCTTTGGTTTGTAAACACTTTTGTTAAAAAAATGTTTTATTTTTCTTTTCTCCATATCATATTAAATGATAAATAATAATATTTTCAGTTAAAATTTCAAGACTCATTTTCAAAGCATTTTCTTTCCATTCATGACTCCAAATTTAAAAATTAATGAAAATCATATTTTTAATTCTTATTTATTACACACACAACCCACACATATATATATCTTCGATTATTTAATAATGTAAATGGTGTTGCAAAAGTCTGTATTTTAAATATTTTGAAATATAAATTATGGATTCCTATTTCTTGCTGACATTGACAATTTTTATATTTTTTAGTACACTGCAGGTGTTGGTAATTGAATTCATATATTTTCAGGTTATGAAAAAAATGACAGCAAAGCTTTCGGAAATTTATTTCTTAACCTTTGATAATCTATGGTTTGTAGATAAAAAGTGCCAATTAAAAAGAGTAGTAATATTAGCAAAAAGAGTACTACTTCACATGAGTCACTTTTGAAAAGAAATCCAAAAATATATTAATAAAAAAACATTTCTATTTGCTTATTACCAATCAACTTTTGCACAATAGCCCGTTTTTGACTCTGACAACCTGCAGTGCACCAGATGACCCAATAATGGAATTCCATTTCTTATTTTTAGTCTAACAAAATACTCATCCAGGCTTCCGTCCATCTTTCCTTATATCTTTCTCTAGACTTTCCACAGAAAGGAATTGTATTAAAGACCTTACACACTCTCTAAGCACTCATTCTATTCAGTTTTATACATTTAATAATAATATCATTATTATATAGATTTTACAGATTTCAAAGTTATATCTTTTTTTCTAGGATTATTTTAAAAAAGAACCAAAAACAGTTCTTGATCCTTCCTTTCAAAGATTGCCAGTACTTTCTCCACCATCATTTATAAACTCCATGTTTTTAAGGCATAAACTATAACACTGCATGTCGTGTACAACAGAAATTTTAAGAAAGGTTTTAAAACAAGAAAACATTTTGAAGCAATAATCCTTTTTTAATTACAGGATTAATAGTATTTCGATTGTTGATCTTAGAACCCAAACAGTTTTTTCAGATTCAAGTTTAAAGGCCAGTCTCAAAAAAATTTGACAGGTTTTTCTTTTTTTACTTGATTATTAATAATTGAATAGAAATTACATTTTATAAAAAAAATATAAAAATTAATCACCTGATCCATAATTTAATAAAATCAAATACAATATCAGTAGCATTTTTTATATTCAAATCATATAATTTGCAAAAAATTAATAGCAGCAAATTAGAATTGATTACATAAAGACAAATGATGAAAAAAGATTTTTATTTTTATTTAAATTTCATATCATAATATTGTTAGATTATTTTTAAGTGAAATCTGTTAAGAAAACCAAAAAATTTACTAAAAAAGGAATTTTTTTTCACCATGTTTTCTAATATTTATTTTTAAAAATACCAAATAGAAAATGAAAATAAATTTACGCATGAAATGATAATTGTATGCTGTTCAATCATTTTTTTATATTGTGCTTTATTATTTCTATTAACTGATTACACCTTAATAACATTGTCATTTTAAGCATTTATCAGCAATATTTTTAACAAAATATTTTATAAACATATTTAGAAAGGGATATCATTATTTAAAAATATCTATATTTAGAAAGGAACATGGGAGAAAAACGTACAATCGTTTATTAATGCTAATGGTAATTTACACACTTTAAACTGTAAAATGAAATGTAGTTCTTTCAAGGAAAAAAATAAATTGGTTAGAGAACATTTTTATATATGTAAAAGAAATCAAGATAGAAATTTCTTGTGAATACATAAATATATATGATACTGGAATATTTTAAATTTAACATGACTAATAATAAAATATCTTATACATACCATGCTTGGAATATGGGATAAAGAAAGTGGAATGAGCTTATTTATAGCGGTAGTACTCTCTACAACAACTTCAATGACATTTCCAGGAAAACAGTTTTTAACGATATAAGAAACTTTAAGACAAATTGCGCATTCAAATGAAGAACACTGATGTAACTTAACATTACCCTGAAGATGTCTGCCTATGTTTACTATGATGCACTTATCAGATACAGAGTTGATGTAACCTTTAATTTTCTGACCTTGAAAAATCTTTTCAGCTGTTAATTCAGGAGTTTCATTTGCACCATAATTAGCTTTGTTATATAACCTAGATATGCAAACACAGTGAAATAAATTAATAATTACCATTCAAATATGCTGAAAATAATCTTATTTTCAAAATACAAATTATAATCATAGTAGAATTATACAAATGAGAGAGGCAATGATTATTGATGTCAATGAATAATATATGTATTTATAAATTATGTAATGTATGCTGCATAATATTGAGAAATTATTGCATCAATTTCAATAATATAAATGGAAATCTTTAAGAAGTTAAAAAGCTAAAGATATAAGACAAATTAATCTATCAAGTTTTCCTCAATAAGATATTAATATTACAAACATCACATTAAAAAAAAGTAAATATTTTTTCACTATGCTTTACACCAGTTCTTAAATTCTTTAGTTGAGACAGATATCAAAGCAATTGAAATAAAAATAATAAAAAATAAATTAAAAAATTTGAATATTAAATAAATAATTAAAAAAAGCTGGGAGAAAATAATTTTTCATTATACATCAAGAAATACTAATTTGGGGGAATGAAGTTCATTATTTTCATGTCACTTTCAAGACTTTATTTAACATATTTCAGAATCCCTTTGTCAAAATTAAATAAATTGCTTCATTTTTATCTTTAGCTCATGGCTGAATCTAACACTGTTAACATACAAGTCCACTTAAAACAATTCTGCAATCTTTTCAACATTTTTGAAGATGAGCCTACCTCTGTACAGGATGTATATTTAACATCAAAAATACCTTTGCGTTATACATGAATCTAAAATTGCACCTCATTAGCTATTACAGTATCAGAACCTTTAACACCATTTCTAGTTCTAGCCACCTGACTTACATATGTGCCTTTAAAGAAAAACTGTAGAATGTACAAAATTTTCTCTTTGTTGACTTCCGATTTAACACCCTGTAACTCACAACAAAATACAACAAATAAAAACTGCAAAAGAATTTTTTAGAGAGAAATGTCAATTTTCCACCCAGCATAAATCTGTAATTGTTTGATCGATACTTTACAAAATACAGTCATCTACTGAAAAAAAAAAAAATAGATTTCTTTTTCCCCAAACTAATCAAATTCAAAACCAACAAAAATAAAATTCATCATTTATTTGAGCTTTTGAAATTAAAAATATTTATTAAAAGAAAAAAAATTACTAACATAAAAGCAAAAAACAGGAATAATAGCTAAAGGGGAATAAAATACAAATTACATTTATTAAAACATATTTTCTTCATAAAGTGATGCAATTTTAATGATTCTTTAAGATTTGAATTAATTGTATAAATTTTAAAAAATAGAAACTGATACTTTTAACTTAGTGGTCTAAATTTAAAGGAAATATACATTGCACATTTATATAGCATATTCTTCAAAAACTGTACTTACTGAATCCATAAAAGTTCCTAAGCATTTTTATCATTCTTTGCTTGAGAAAACTTAATAGTGAAAATTTCAAAATACTTTGACAGTTATATTTTTATAAAAATTTTTAGTTTAAGAAATTAAGCTGATTACTTTAAGAAATTATCTTGTTTTCAATTTAGTTTTTATCAAATAAAAAAAAATCATATTACTAACTAAAAATACTTTGTCATAATATAAACTTCAGTTATTAATAAGACAACAACATTCAAAAACGTGCTTAAAACAGTAATTCACAAAATACTGGCTGTCTATGCTGAATACATCAATAACACGGAAAATACTTATTTTTAAATTAAAGATAAAGTACGAATCCATTTGTAAATGTTTATAAAACACGCACAGTGACAGTAACTAAAATAAATAAAAATGTTATTTTAGTAATAGGTAAAACTGAAAGAAAAAAATACTTCTATAAACTACAGTCAAATGAAACTATTAGCTCAAATTAAATTCTCCAAATAATTCCAAATTACATAAGTTATGGAAAGCAAGAGAAATAACTACAAATTTAAATTTGAAAATCTTGAATCAAATGACTTTAAAGCTTATTTTAAGAGAGATTTTAGTAATTAAGAACTTGAACCTGAGCAAATATTTTAATTGATTTAATTAAGATTAAAAATTCTTCATTTTAAAATAGGTTAGTTCAAATTGCTGTCTTTATTTCTTATAATGAAGAATATGCAATGAAAAATTACAATTTTTATAGATATGAAAAGCATTTGGTACATCAATATTAGATTATTTCCAACATTAATACTGAATAAAGATCCTAAATGTTTTATAGAAAAGAAAAATTAAGTCTTTTTAAGGCTACTGCATAAATTGAAACAAAACATTAGAAATTGAAACTGTTCTTTAATCAATACAACTCAAATGATAAAAAAAAATATTTATAATAACTAATTAAAAAATGACAAAGAAATATAAATTTAGAAGATCCTAAGAGAAAAAATAAACTGGCAGATTTAGAGTAGTATGTGATGTCTGAAATATAATTGACAGTAGAAATGTTTTTCTTTTTTAAAAAAGCTTTATAATTTTTTAAGGATTGACTTTAAAAACAAAAAATATAATAATTTTGAAAATTGGAGTCAATAAGGCAGCTGCTTAAAAGAGATAATTCTGATACAAGCACCATTAAAAAGACTTGCGAAATGAATACTAAAATCCTAAATCATTTATAAACACCATTACATAAAAAAATATCCTTACATGCTTTTTACAACATTATTTCAATTAAACTTATGTTAAAGTAAAGGAACACAACAAGATCTTAGGAATGAGAATGTTTTCATATAAAAGAAATAAAAAAAAGCTTTCAGATTCTATTGTATAATAGTATACACTCAGTTGTTTTTGCAATAAATATAAATTTAATAGTTTTTCAACAAATAACATATATATGGAATACAGTAAAACCATAAAAATAGTATTTTTTTCAATTTGATATAACAAATACTTAAATGCCTTCAAATTGTCAGCCAATAAAAAGGCAAAAAATTTTATGAAATATTCTGCTATACAGCAAAAGTTTTGCAAAACTAAACTTTTTTTAGACATGTGATATTCTGGTTCATAAATAACAAATTTCAGTTTCTAGGAATAAAACCTGGAAAGAAGTCTGTCAGGATATTTTTTACAGGTAAGAAGCTTATTATTCTAATAGGAGAAAGACAGCAATAGAGAGCAAATTGGAAGAGATAACAGATAAGAAAAACCTACTTAAATTTTAGGAATGCACACAAAACAAAAATAGAAATTAAGTTGCTATGTATTGTAAATTTTCATTTGGCTTCAGAGGAAACATGTACACAAAAAATAGTTAGCCACTTACACAAAAAAATCGTAGCCAGATTATATTTAATAGTGCACTTCAGCAATACTCCATTGCAAATTAGAAAATAGTTACATAAAATCTATATTTTCAACAATTGTTAGATTTTTCAATTAAAAAATATTTCTCAGAGATGAGTTGCAACAAGACAAGGAATTATTTACTTGAGTGTTTCAATTTGAAAATATTTACTTTTGCTATGAAGAAACTGAATTTTTTCTTCTTGTTAAACATGTTTAACAAAATCAGCAAGAATTAGCTATCAATCAGTGTGATCTCTATTGCAATATATATATATATATATATATATATATATATACTCTCAATTAAGATCAATGATTGAGAGCTAATCCTTTCTCTTTTTACATTTGATCACTTCACTGTCTTCAACTCAGCTCCTCAATCATTCATTTTTAATGATAATTTCCTAGAAGATTAAGTTCTAGGAAAATGATTATTTTGGTAACTCTGCCTAGAAACAGAGAAATTAAGCCATCTCTCTGATGACTTACTTCATAACTGAAATGTAAAACACATTTTTAATATTCTACATTGAACTATTTAGCTGTAAACAAAAATAGTTTCCATTATTTTGCAGCACTTTGAATATAAATTTTAGCGATTTTTGCAGAATACCTCTGAAGTAATTAATACAATCAAATTAAATTTATTACTCACATGTATTTAGCAAGTAGCACTCAAGCTTTCAATAAAAATGTTCAATAAAACGGTTTTGATTTCTTTTCCTGTAGTAAAGTATGGTATTGAATTTATTTTGCAACAATCTGCATATAAAAATTAGCAACTTTGTGTACAGAATACCTATGAAGTGATTACTGCAATTAATAACTATCGATATTCCTAGCAAGCAGACTCATCACATAAGCTCTCGCTAAAAGCATCCAGAAAATGGCTTCTATTTTTGTGTCTGTACAAAAGGATGGTATTGGATTAAGTTTCTATATTTTGAAACACCCTGAATATAAATCTTAGCACTTTTTTGTACAGAATACCGTGAAATAACTACTCCAATCAATAAATTTTGTCACTGATACGTATTTGGTAAGCGGACAAAGTACATCAACTTTCAAGGGCAGATTTCAGTGGAAAGCATGAGCTAAGCTTTCAGATGTGATCTAAACGCACTAACCGGATTCACTATTTACTTATCTTTGTCCTTAACACTTTTTTTACACCACAAATAAAATTTTATATGTATAAATCAAATAAAAAAAACCAAACAAGTAAATATGAAACACTCAAAATTACAATTAGTTAAATAATATTAAATACTAAATTTGGGACTCCATTTATCAGCATTTCTACTGCAGGCCACTTGGAAAAATTTTAAACCCATTCATTTCAGTGGGCAAAAATAATTACTTTCAAATATTGAAAAAATAAAAATTATAACTTATTTTTTAAGTACACTATGGGACTGTAGAAAGGGATCTAATGATGGGCATATCTTTTTTTCTACAACTAGATGGTTCAGCGAAGACAATTTTTTTAGCAAAAGGACATAACCACACAAGCTTACATTCTAGAACAATATTACATTTTTAAATTAATTACATCATGGAAAAAGTAATTTGACAGTGAATTCAAAAATCGGTGTTAATTACTTTTAATTCATTACAAACTTAGTAGTCAAAATATTTCAATGAAAAATAGCCTGTTTTAAAATAATCATAGAATAATATCCTGATATGTCAAGTTTCAATCAAAATTATGCAATTCTCTGATCAGAGTTTCATTCCATTCTGTGAGTGTGAATATAGCCCAGACCTGAACCAAAATTTGAAGGACAAACAAAATAAGGATTTTATTTATATGCATTTTAGTCCAAAATTATTTTCATAAGAATAAATTCTAGGATTTTTCAGAAATTCTGATTTATAGTTCTATTAATTTGTCAGGACACAAATAAAGAGGTAAAATTTTTAGAGCAACTATAGCATGAAATAATAAGATTGAAAAAAAGGACAGAGTTTAAAAAAAAGAGATAATACAAAAAAAATTCAAATGGTACCAATTTAATATGGATGGAAATCTATTCTATTAGTTATATATACTGTAGCGTAGCGTAGAGGCAAGGCAATTGATGACAATTTTAGTATATACATAATCTTAATATAATTTTCAAAACAAACATAACTATTTAATCGGCGGACACCGCCACAGACACACCTCCAGTGTGCTGTCTCTCTGAGAACTACTCTCTCTTAAAACAACTTCTCTAAGAACTCCCCCTGAAAACTACTTCTCTGAGAACTCCTTCTGAAAAACTGAGAACTCCTTAATCGACGGACAGCACCACAGACACACCTCCAGTGTGCTGTCTCTCTGAGAAGTCCTGATGAGAACTACTACAATCAAAAAAGTAAACAAATTTATAATCGGGAGGTGAAGAGTAGGGCGGCAGATATTGACGCGCATGCACTAATTTGATCTGTATTGACTCGTTACAATGCATATCAGAATGTATTTTCATGCTAATAGTTAACGATAGATTGGAAAATTAACCCCCACACTTCTAACAATGTCACTTTCAGATCATTTACATTTCTATGAGGATCTTTATGTGCACTTGCTCTTCTCAAGTAGTAACTCTAAGTCTTCACAATAAGGGATTTTGTCAACGAGGCTGTCTATAAACAATCAGAACCACATACAATTTTAAAAATTCTTACAAAATGCTGAAACCTCATCCCAACATTTTTGGCTGATCATTGATAATTGTTGAAAATGAGAATATTCATCCTGATTTCTCCCCATATCATTCTAATGAAACAATCACAATTAGGGTTCACTCTAGTTCTGATGTTCTTTGCAGCAATTAAAGAGATCCTTTTTGTGAAAACAATGCTTGTCTTTGTGGCACGAAGGTCTTTTTCATTGAGTTTTCTGTATACCGTTTGCCATGTTAAAGCAGTTCTAGTGGAATTGAGCTTAACCAGGGAGTAATAGACTTCCTGTTGCATTGCTAGATATTGATCATTAAAAGCTGTTAACATTTTTTTAACCTTGTCATGGGCAACTTATAACACTTCATTTTTCTAAAATTGCTTCTATAAAATAGATTGTTTCAGAATGTTTAGATATTTGGCTGCTCCAATGATAGTTTGGCCTCCTTCTAAAAACCTGATTAGTCACAATTTCATATTCTGCCTAATGATGCTTCAGCGGCATAACAAAATTATATATGTGATTTTTTACAGACTGAAATCCAAATGCTGTGTTGCACAAATTCATGTAGACATCAATTTTGTGTGTAAAGCACTTAATTCAATATTGAATCGAATAAGTCTAAATTTTTATATGACTCATGTTTGATTACTTTTGATTGAAAGTAAATTAAGTTTATTCTTGAAACATTCCCTATAAACATGGTTTAGATATTTTCTTAAATCATGGTGTTAGGGTATGAAAAATAACTTGAAATGATTATAGATACATGTGTATATATTCAAGAGCCTTTTGTTGTATATTTTCCCTAACATTTTTCAATCCAATCATCAATAATCTTTGTTTTTTTATTTATTTATTTTTTTTTTTTTTTGTCAAAAAAAATTCGTTTATTGCATTTAGACTGGGTGTAATTAAATTAAAATTTTGTTTCATTTTATGCAGAATTTAAATTTTTATTTTGATTATGTAAGAATCTTGATAAAAGAAAATAAATTTATCATCAACAAAATTATTTTAAGAATATTAAAAAGTAAATGAATATTGGTAATACTAGTAGATAAATAATTATGTATTGCATGGTACTATTATTTTATCTTAAAAACATTTCTTACAAAATGTATGAAAGGAATAATAATTTTGTAGTAAAATATAAGTAAGTAAATAAATAAATAATATATAAATTATTCAAATGGACTCAAGCAAGAAAAAGTTTTCTCTACAAACCTAGTCTTTCTTAATGAAAGTATGCAAGTCTTCTTTTCATGATTAACTTCTAATACATGACACAAAATAAATTTCAATTTCAAATATTTTTCAAGTAATGGACTAAGATCAGAATAAATATCCTGCACATCAGTAGGATAAACAAAACCAGTATAACCTTGAGGTAATTTTATAATTAGCTCTCTGTCTGGACTTGCAACAGTTACTAAACCAGGAACATTCTTTCCAACATCAGGAACAGAAATTCCTATAAAATTAAGTATAATGACATGAAATTAATAAATATAGTTAAAAATTTCAGTATGAGGGACTTCAAAACAGAAGAAAAATATTTCACTGCTGAAAGCAAATTAGAATAACTCTTAAACAACAAACTTAAGAAGATAAAGCTAATTTTAATTTATCAGCATGAAAACTATAGACATAAAATTTCATTCATTTTATAAGCATGGTTAAATTAAAAATAATTAATAAAAAGAAAGTATAAAATATTTATATTACATTTTAAAAATTAATAAATTCAGTTCATTCAACCATCATAGTTTAATAAATTGAAAATATTTCTCAATTTATGTTTAGAATAATAATTATTAAATACTAATATATAAAATAACACTGATTAGAATACATTTACATTAAATTTACATTACAAATACATTTACATTACATCAAATTTCCCAATCAAAAATACTTGATTAAATTATAAAGGAATGTTATGTGATAGCACACATAAAAAGAAATTCCTATTTTGATATAACAAATGAATGATTTAATGCATTGAAAATAAACATTTATTGGCAAATGTTAAAGTATAAATACAAACATATATCTAAAATAATTGGTTCAATAATCTCACTTAATCAGTTAAATAAAACTAAAATTGATGTAAGTAATTATAACATAAAAAAGAAAAAAAAACTTTCCTCAGCTTTATACTATTTCATGATGAAAAGTTATCCTAATACAATAGTATATTTTAAGACTAAGTTTTTAGACATCTTTGAAAACTATGCAAACATTAAATGCTGCAGTTTAGGCAAAAATTTATTTTCTATATTGTAAAAAAATCACAAATGTGAAAAAAAATTTATTTATACAAATACTGGACATACATATACTTGATACTCTAATTTCCTTACAATGCAAATCCAAAAAAACTAATACATAGCTTGCAGAATAATAATAAAATATTAATAATTGTAGCAAAAATGATTTGGTCAAAGATAATTCAAAATATTTTTAGGTTTAATAAGGCAACTATATTTATACTGTTGGGGAAAAAAAAAAGATGTTTTATATTACTGAATTTAAATTAAGAAACTATGTGTATTAATTGCAACATGATTAATACAATTTTAAACAAGTGTTATCCACTAGAATAAAAATGAATTAGTAACTTAATTTTTGCATCCCCTTTTTTTTTTACACATATGATTTAAACATAAACATGAAATAAATATCTTTTACCTTCTATTATCAAACAATATTAGTTTACAAAGGCTAGCAAGAAACTTAATTTGATATAGATGAGTTTCAGTTATAAAGTTAATTCCTCTTGAAAGAATATTAGTTTAAATGTAATCTAAGTTATAAGAAATATTAAAAATAGCAAGCAAAGAAATTTCAAAAGATTTAATTTTAATATTTCTTATAGTATAAAAACTACATAAAAAAGTATTAATTAGTAAGAGTTAAGTAGTGAAAACTATGTTTGCAGAATGTAATGTGTAAGGTTTAAAATTGTAAATCATGTTCTGAATGTACCATGAACAAGATAATAGTTAAATGCTGTATTATCATATATATTTTAATAATAACTTATAACATAATGCATATTGTAATACAATGAAAGTATACTAACCTGGTCTGAAAAGCTGTATTTTACTACTCCTAATCTTAGCAGATAAAATATCTGGCGAAACAGAAATTAGCAATGATTGTCCAATTTTCAATGTTCTCTTTAATTTTCTGATTTCCTGTAATGAATCAATTATATGTATTAGATTCTAATACATACATAAACTACACAACTTAAACCTAATTGTTTGAAATAAAAAAGTATATAAAATAGTTGTGTTTAGTTATGCATAATTGTTCTAGATTTGACATTGTGTGTATATATACATATCTTTCATAGGCTTTTAATTTTTATATCTAATGGTGAAAAGATAAGTTAAAGAGAACATGCATGCATAAGATAAAAACAATTTTTCTTCAAAAATTTATCCAAAATTTGTACATAAATTAAATGAAAAAAGTTTTACTAATGTTAAAAAAATACCACTTATGAAATAAAATTTTGCAAAGAGGAATATAGACGGAAAATTTTTTAGAGTCAAATAGTTATGATTCAGAGACAAAGATAATAATCTAAAATGAGGTAACCTATAATGAAACCAGTATATATCTACCATTAATTTCTTATACTGTATATGATATATGATATCTATGCTAGTTTTTTTCTTTGCATCATTTTATAATTTGTTTGGAAAAAAAAGCAGAGAGAGTAATTCTGACAACAAATATCAAAACTGCAAATGATGATGTTTGTTGAATATTATAACGATGAGTTCTCAATATTCTTTTCAAATGGAAAACAAATTTCAAAGTAAAGAAAAAACTCATTGAGAGTAAGAGAAAATAAAAGACGGCATTGTATAAAAGACAGCATTATTAAAATAATGGAATATTCGTCAAGGGGAAAAATGCATTACAGATTAAATGCATTCATATTTCTACCCCAAATTATAAGCATATCTGTATCTCAACTTACTACATATCATTGGGAATGGAAGCTTGACAGATCAAAAGTATGCTAGCGAGATACTCAGATCTCATATCATACCTAATACTGAAGTCACTCATAGTTTCTTATTTTCAACTATTAATGTCAGATTATATACATCTGATATGAAAAACATGCTTAAACTTGTAACAATACAGCTTAAGGAGTGACCAATATGCTCTCCTAATTTTATCTAATTAACTTACTTGACGAAATTTAAAATTTTAAAACCATACATTTTTTTTCAAAATCTAATATACATGTGCACAAGCCATCCATTCAGAGCACAATTTTTGTATGGAAATGAAATAACTGCATTACATTTTGACAATAACATATAATATAGTAAATACGAACATTTAAAAAGTTATCTTCAACTTTCAGCGATTTATATCAAGAAATATTTTGAATGAAACGAAACAAGTATTTAAATGTCATGATGTCTAATGATTTCTTTCCTGAAATATATAAGAACACTTAAACATTCTAAAAAGGATATATTTAAATAATCATTTATTAATGCTTGGTAACATAAATTAATTATTCAACAATCACTAGCTAGAATCTAACAAAATTAAAAGTGGATAAAAATTGATTTTAAAATTAAAGAAATCGACTCAATTTAAATCAATAATGTAAAATGTTTTTAAAAGAAAAATAATATACAATATATCTCCTTTTTGTCTTTTCTTTAAAGATCTTTATACATATATAATACCAATCATTAACCAATCATGTTCTAGAAGTGGAGAGGAAGCTTTATAATTTAAAACTAACATGATAATTTATACAAATTTATTACTTAGGATTTAAGACCTTAAAATTCATCTAAAAATTGTTTATTGTACAGCTAAACCATACAAGCTGGTAGTTATAAATTAGGTTTGCTTGGGACATAAAGATAACATCTTGTTGTGAAAGCAAGATCGATTTTTACTATCCAACAGTTAGGGATTTCACTCTTTTATGAATGGAAAAGTATTTTCACTAACCTTATCACATCTATACAAAACAAGTATGCTGCAATAAAATATTTAAGGAGTTCACACTTTATTAATTTTTAAAAATACATTCGTTAATTTTTTTGTATTAAACTAAAGTATCTGAAGTATCTTTCATGATCTTTTTATCCTGAAGAATTAAAATCATACAATTTTTCTGAGTCATATTAGTTACAAGAGTATTCGTCATTCTATGTCCCTACAGGTCTTTTGCGCAGTGATCTTATGTGTTTTTGCTTGCTTCCCAAAATAATGTACATGGATCACAGGATTGGTTGGGTTTTGTGGGGCAAGGTCCAAAAAAGCAAGCTGCCATGGATCACAAGAAGTGAAGCTGAAGTTACTTTGGAAGTGTATCTAAATTCTATGATGGAAAGTATTAGAAATGAATTTTCAGAACTGTATTCTCAGACAGACTTACAATTTGGAACAGCTCCACAATAATAATATTACTTTTAACATAAAAGTTACAATCAAAATGCTCAATAATGGAGTAAAAAATTCACAAAGACGATTTTTATATATCTACTGTACTTATAATATTCATATTTACAATATACTGTAATTATCAATTAAAAATGTTTTCAATTTTTTCAAAATCTCGGTGAAAATTTTTGCAGAATTCAAATAAAGACACAAAAACTGCAAAGTAATTAATTTCTAAGAATAAAACTTATTTTTCATAATATTTCATTTATTATAAAAAAAACCAATTATATTCATAAATCTATGATAACTATATTAAAGAAATAAAAAGGCATCCTATTTATTAATTTCACCTTTTCATTCATTTATGAAAAACATTTGTTTATTCTTTTGAAAGATATTAGAAAATTCTCACATATAATCCAATATTTTAATTTAAACATGAAGTTAAAAATTCTCAGTCGACATGTGAAAATATATATTAAACAAAATTTGAAATAAAATACTAACAAAAATAGGATTTACCTTAGGTTTTTCTAAAATATTCATGTACTCTAGTGTGCCAGTGTGATATGGAGTAATCCAAACTAATGCAGAAACATCGTAAAGCTATAAACAGTAAATAAAATTAACAAGGTGAAATAAATAAAAAAAAAACAAAATAATAAACAATTGTTACCTCCTTAATATATCCCATAACAGGATCTTTGAGACAAACATCTTTGTCCACAGGAATAGGTGGTGGATATGTTAATGAACATTCTAAAAATGAGGATACATTTTGGTGACTGATTTCCAGATAGTTCCTACTCTTTCTTTCACATTCTTTCAATATATAAACCTTTATGCGTTGACCAACAGCAAATTGATTTAATTGCAAAATGCCCTAGTTTAAAGGTACAAATAACAATTAACAAAATGCCCAATAAAATAAAACCCAAAGCACAAATAAACTCTGTTAAAAATATTCTACCTTTATGCCATGGAAAAAAATTATCAACGATAAAAAATAATCAATTATTTTTGTTTATTATGTAAAGCTTTTTACAAAGCAAAACAATTTAATATTTACCTTGCTATGAAATAATAAGTTTACTACTAGGTTTTCAACATTCATTACTAATATAAATCCCGAAAAAATTTAATGATAATTTGAACAGCTAACAAAATAAAATTTTCTAAGCAACTGTAGGAAACAATGTGAGTTATTTTCAGTAAATAGTAGTTAATTCTAAATTATTTCAAAGAAGACTTTACTTCAGTTTGGAACAACCAACATGCAAACATATTTTCTGAAAGAAATATATCAAATAGAAATTTACTTAGAATAAGCAAATAAAAAATTACTACTTTGAAAGTTAAATTATTTTTGATAAATTTAAAAATTATTACACATTGAAATATAGAAGCTAAAAATTATGATTGATGAAAAAAACTGTTGGTATTCAGACTATTTCTTTTAAATGACTTAAAGCGTTCATGCATTATACCATCATTAACACCCATAAAATTTTAAATGATTTATTTTTATAAGTAATTTATTTGAATTTGCTTATAAAGCTAAACATCAAAAACTAAACAAGATATGAAATTGTAGTTTTGTCATGATATTTGCCATAAAAATATATAAAAAATAATGAACTACTACTTCAGAAAAATTTCAAAGTCATAAAAAATAATAGAATAAATATAAAATTTTAGTTCAAAAGAAAATTTTTAGTTCAAGAGAAAAAATATATCAAATAAAAAAATTAAGCACAAGCAATAGAGAAATAAAGATAAAATACAAGTATTGATATGTTATGATATTTTAATTAATGAACGGTAAATGAGTTGTCTTTCAAAAAGCATATTATATTTGAATTAATCCTGAACATATTCAGTTTTGGTTATTTAAATTCTTATTTTTCAATGAAAGAGTATCGCAGTTCATTGTACAATTTTAAATGGGTGCTAAAATTGCATTTATGCTTAAGAATCAGTTTAAAATGAAACTAAATAAAAAAAAGTGTTAAGAACTTATCAAAGTCAACAGAGCAAGGAAAACTAAAAGAAGCAAATTGCTGATGTAACGTATGAAATATACATTTTCACTTTATAACATATTTCAGTACAAACTTCTGAAACACAATAATTTTACTTCAAAACCAGTTTGGATACATGACGTTATTTTTAATAAAGCCACGTAATTTTGAAAATAATCAAAGTGGCAATCGATAATGCTAGATTAAACTGATAGTAAGAAACAATTTTTCTTCTTTCTTTCATCTTTCCTTTTTTTTTGGAATAGCTTTGAGACACGTACTTTTTACGGAACTATCATTCAGTTTCTGGCAAATAAGCATTTTAGTCCAGTCTCTTTATCAATTTTCAGAGTAATCGATTAATGAGCGGCAAGTTAACAGAATACTTTCAATAGATGCACTAAAACCTATGAAAGATTATTACACAATAAATTTGCAAAAGAAATTAAATTTTATAAATTTTTAAAATTAACTTTATTAAAAATTTACTTTTAAAACATTGAAATGAATGACTTTTGGAAAGCTCCTAAATTTTGAAATCAATGAAAACATTTATTCGTTAATAGTTATGAGTACTCGTGTTTGTAAGAAGTAAATTTAGATGTTTAAAAACAATGCTCAACTTGTATACAAAGGTCCTGTGGACAAAATTTCTATTACTGTAGATTAATTGAATTATACGAAGTATTTATTAACTCTGTGCTCGCTTATGGATCTGAGACTTGGACATTTATTAAACCCCAGACAAAACAGCCAATTATCTTTGAACAAAAAAATTCAAAAATATTTTTGGTGCTGTGAACGAAAATGAAGTCTGGAGGCATCAACATAATTTAAGAATACACATTTATAAATATTAGTCATGTGAAATTTGCAAGCCACATATTCAGAATGAACTCCTGATCGTTAACATCTAAAATTTTAAATCATACACCTTCTGAAACTAGAAAAAGTGGTAGCCCAAGGTTGAGATCGATGGATTGTGTAGAGGGAGATTTTAAGATCCTAAATAATTGAAGATCAATTACCAAAATAAATAGAATGGAAGAAAGTTCTAGGGAAAGCCTTGGCTCATCAGAGGATATTATGTTAGCAGAAGTTGATTAGCTCAGTAAAACGATGCTATATTTAAGATTTCTAATATATAAAAAGGAATTTAGTAACTAAAATTGATCTTTCTTGAAATTGTATAATCTGCATAAATAGTACATATAAGCAGAATAATTGCATATAAGCAGTATAACTGCGAAGTAACATAGTGAAACAGGCTTATCATTCTATATTCACTTCTTTGCTTAGTAATTAATGAGATGCAGAAGTTTAATTAAAGTTTAACCTTAAAGATGCTACAAGCTACACAAAATTTTAGAAACTGGAATGAAAAAATGAATGAAAGCTATCAACACAAATGTGTATGATAGATGTCTCCTATATAAATAAATAAAATGTCCACGGAATTCAAAATTTTTGTATATAATAGTCTCAATAGATTGTCTTTTTGAGCCTTCAACAATTGAGCCTTTTTATATTAATTAAGTAATAAAATAATACAATTTAGATTTTACCTCTTTAGAGCATCCTAGTTGAGTGATGTGAACACGGCCTTTCTCTTTTCCATTAATAAGAATATTCAACTGATGAGAAGTAATTTTCATAATGCTATACAAAGAAAAAAATTCTCTCATTTAGGATAAAAATTTATATATTTTTAAATCATAAATTTTAAATTTGTTCTATAAGCTTTTTTTCTAACTCCAATTAAGTACATAACATAGTTTTTGATATAATATAAATATTAAAATTTTGTTTTCTAATCAATATTTGATAAAATTTGTAAGTTTGGGATAATAATTTTCTATGGAAAATATGTGTATTATCAATGGATATTGTATTATGATAAGAAAAAAAATTTTGTTATTAAGAATTTGATAAATTTAATTAGATTTTATATGGCTACATAGATTTCATAAAAAAACTTTTATTTTAAAATTCTCAGGAATAAAAAAACGTAACATTAATTCAAATAAATAATTACACAAAATCTTTTGAAAACAATTAGAATACCAAAAAATTTTTTAAATAAAAAAACAACTGAATTCCAAGTCCAGCACCAACACAATTCCAGCAATATTTTAAAATGAGAATAAATATTAAATTTTTTACTATACATCAAAATGTCAATAAAATACATCACTGAAAGTTCTATGCTCACAATATTTTGTATAAAAAATATTCACTAGAATTCAATTGCTATCCAATTTCAGATTACTATGAAATAGTTGTTTGTCAAAAACTTAATTATTCAATAAGTATAACAATTTTAGTTTTGTAAAATAAGCTGTCCACAGAATTAGAAATCTAGTGATCAACATGTTACTGAAATTCTAAAACTATGAAACATTATTGAATATCAAAAAAAGCTTTTTCATCATTGAAACCAAATATTCGCAAAAAATTATTAAAGTTTAAAATTTCAGATAACTTTTTTAAATTTCCTTATTTACACAAAAGGATCAAAGTGATAACAAAAAGATTTACTCAAGACCTCCTTTATTGTTTAAGGTCATGAATGTTCTTTTAAAATTAATAATTGGAAATTTTAAGTAATACAAAATTAAAGCTAATTTTAAAACAAATCTCTTATAGATGAAAAGAAAAAAATTTATGCTTTTTGAAACAGCCTTTATAGTAATAAACATGGCTATTGGATTTGATTAATACTCTAAAAATTAAGATTAATCCAGCTTATAAAAAACAAATTGCAGTAATGGCTCAAAATTAAAAAGAAAATTGTTAAGTGAGATGTTTTCACATACTTAGAAATAAGACAAATAGCAGCTGGAAGCCAGTTGGGTTAATATTATAGTTAATATTAGTTCTATTTAAGTTTTGAATAAAAAGCTCAAATTTACAGAGAAGTTTTTATTCTAGTCATAAAGTATATGTAAAGTATACATTTTTTTAAATTAAGGAATAAAATAAAAATTGATCTTTTAAAAGAGTAGATCATTTTTTATTTTATTGAATTTTTTGAACAAGTAATGAAATTTAGCTTAAGTATAGTATGACAAGTAACATAACTCCAAAAATAATGGTTAGAAAATTGACATAGACATTAACACTTTTCTAAATCAAAAAGCTAAGAAATTCTTTCTACATCTAGTACTATATGGAAACAACTACAATTTTGTTTTTCCAGTTTGTTCAGCAATTTGAGATTTAAGTTAATGATGTTGTTGATTTAACTATACATTAGAATCTAAAAAGAAAATTGTTTTATTTCATCATATTAATTTTTTCATATTGGTACATTTGAATGAGAACTAGAAAAAAGTGTATGTTAACAATTTTCAAATGAAATTTTATTGTGTTGATTAAAATAATGCAATAAATATAAAGTTAAAGACAAATTTCATAAATGATGAACGAAAATGTTATTCATTATAATTTTTTATGGAAAATAATGTGATATCAATAAAAAAAAAACATAACTCAAATATAAACTTGTATCAGTATAATTCATTTTGATATAATACAATTAACTTTAAAATATTTTACATAGTATAATTAAGGTAGCTGAAAGATTCTCGGTGCAATTTAGGTTGAGAATACATGGCCACACACTATGTGATCAAACTGTTCACCCTCCAACTAATTATTAATGATGACAGATTTATAGATGCTTGCATAATTATCTATTAGAGAGACAGCACAGCTAATTGCTGTACCATACCATATTGCAAAAGGCTATGTCTTCATTACAATGATATATATGAGTTTCAGAATTGAGAAAGAATAGTCATTCATTTTTATGCCTATCTCCCAAATTTTCATACCACTCTGAACATTATCAAAAAATAGCTGAATGCTGATAAGAATTATTTTTAAGATCTAAGATATCTGCTTCAATCTTTTGCTTACAAAATTTATAAATGAAAAGCTACTTTTATGTCCACACATTAATATTTTGAAATAAAGCAGTGTAATTTCAAATATAAATTTGATTACTCAAAATTGGAACAGTACATATTATAACACATAATTAAAATATTATGTAATTTTCTTTTCCTCACAAACTACTGAAATATTTAGCAAAAGGAAAACTAGAAACTAATTCATCACTTCACAGATGTTAAACAAATTTAAATAAATATATCTGACTAATTTAAACATTTTCTCATCATATAAAAATGCTCATACTTACAATGCTTTATAAGGTTTTCCTTCCACAAATTCAAATTTTGTTTGAAAAGGTTTCATCTGTACTGTTAAAGAATGGGCAATTAGATCTTCCACAGAAATTTCTTTTGATGCAGATAAATCTTTATGTTTACCTTTTCCATTAACAGAGATATCATTTTCAGAATTCTTGTCCAGATAATTCTTACAGCCATGTTTTTCAAACTAAAAATTTCAGAAATAATATTATACATATCATAAGATATTTAATAGAAAAATTTATTTTATGTGCTCCATGATAACTTTTCAAACAGAAAATTTGCTACTACTGAAATAAATACCATGGAAAATAAAATTTCATTAATGTTTATCATGTTATTCAATAAGATAATCAAACAATAATGTAACATAACAATAATGTGGCAGCTTTTGAATAGAACCACAATTTTTAAAAAAAGTTAAACAAATAAGAAATTCATAATGAAAGAAACAGAGGAAGTTTGAAAACTTGAAAAATCTAATAAATATAATTTTTTTACTTAATATTTACAGTGAAATGATCAATACATTATTTATTGTTGAAGAATATTGAAACAAATCTTGCAAAATTGCTGATGAAAAGAAAGGATACTTAAAATTCAAGAACAAAAGAACATTAAAAAAAAGCAAAAGATTTCACTT
Source organism: Latrodectus geometricus (assembly GCA_026290005.1). Taxonomy (NCBI): domain Eukaryota; kingdom Metazoa; phylum Arthropoda; class Arachnida; order Araneae; family Theridiidae; genus Latrodectus; species Latrodectus geometricus. The sequence goes on along the minus strand of JAPDSC010083001.1, from coordinate 47,849 downwards.
TACATATTGTATACCAATCAATAACAAAAAATGCAGTATATCAGATTTTAGTATGACACTTCACAGGATCCAAATAATAATGAGCATTAGAGTAATGGAATCAAGTAATAATTGTAATATTTGCTTCTAAAGGGGAAATTTTTAGTTTACAATAAAGTAAAAAAGACTTAAAATGAATGGTCACAATTTGTTAACATCTGAATAAAATTATAAAGTCTATTTAGTTAGAACATCCGTAAATTTAAAAATTTTACCTTTACACATATTAGTAAACGCCAAATACAATACAGGGAAATAAAACTAAATTATGAAACTTTGTTAGATTTTTATTCCCTTTGTTTTACTTACCCCTTCAAGAATTCATTTTAATTTTTTTTAATTTTTTATTCGACAAAAAATTTGGGTGAATAGTTGATTATGAAGTATCATACTTCTTCAACCTATTTAATTCTTGATATCAGTGAATGTTTTTCATGTCTTTATTACTTAAGTATTTCACAAATTCAACGGTAAATAAGTTCTGAAATCTAGGCAGTCAAGCTTACAGAAATACTATTCCTAATTAAAGCAAAGGTCATATGGTCTGACACAAACTCCTATCAGTTACACGATGGTGGCGTCACAACTAAATGAACATTCGTTGATACTGAGCCTTGATTGAGACAAGAAGCCTTATAAACATTAGATGAGTTTTTGTTTCTTTTTTTATAGTAGTGTGCTGATTACATTAAATAACTAAATGCATGTTTGTTAATTTAATTAAGAATAAAATTGTTTAACATAACTACAAAATTCCTGTGTATTGAAAACTAAATTGAGTTATAAATTATTAAGATATTCATCTACAAATCGTGGAGTTCCTTTGAAATAGAATGGTAAGTGAAACTTACCTTCCTTTAATATCGATAGTTTTTCTCAATTTTAATTGTAAAAATTGACATGGTCAATGTAACCCTGACAAACATACTAATTCTTGGAATATCCTAGGTTTTTATTCATCAATATTTTTAATCGGTCTCGTTTAGAAGTATTTCTTTGATAAAGCTTACCAAAATTTAAAAATTACTAGTGTTCAGTAAAGCAAGAAATTCATAAATACTTATTTTAAAGTAAAAAATTTTCAACTTACATTTAAAGAGAGTTGTAACTTTTTTTTTGCTGGATCACAGCTAATAACTGTACAGGAAACCGTTTGACCTTCAAAAAGAACAGATAGCTTTGGTATGTCTCGACATAGAACAATTCCCTGAAATATTATACATCACATCAAAAATTATAAATAAAAAGAAATTAAAAAAAAGAGTTTTAAATGCAACATGAAAAATAATTAAACAGAATAACATGGAAAATAAGAAATGATTAAGTAGTTATAATATTTTTTACATGCAAATGAAAAAAAAAAGCATAACTTTTCCATAAATCAAAAATCAAGATTTGATTTTTGAATCAAGAGATTAAAGAAAATTAATAAAATTATAACTTCGATTATTTTCAAGGCACTGTGCATATTTTCTTTCCTTGTAAATAAAACTTGAAAACAAAAATCTACTTTACAAAAGAGGATTACTTAACTCACTAAAATAATATTCAGGAAATATATATATATATATATATATATATATATATGATGATAAAATCAACAATTAGTGCTGTTATGGTTCAAATTTTTTAATACAGTATATAGAGGAAAGTTATAAAAAGTTCAGTTACATAGCATAAACAATAAAAAATTCAAGAGAAAAATTCAACAAAGATATTTTAATGAATTCCTGAAATATTGCTACAAATAATGCATTTTGTATTTATAAGAGGAAATTTTATAAGGGACAAGGGTAGAAATACAAAAAAGGTTAATTATTTATTTTGATTTCAAAATTTTTAAAAATTATAAATATTTGCAAAACATTAAAAAGTAAGAAGATTGAGAACAATGTTAAAAGTAAAATATCACTAAGAGAAATAATGCTTGGGAACTAAATAGTGTACTATACCTGAATATTATTGAAAAATAAAAGTAAGATATATTCGTCAGTTTTTTTTACGATGACTCCTTTATAACATTTGCCTTTAATTACATCATCATAAGACTGCAACAGTTCACAACTTGGAAGAGATAACAAACTTTCCTTTGACGTTAAGTTCAGACCTAAAACCGGATGCTTAGACAAAACCTGTAACAAAAAATATTTAAATTTTTATAAAAGTAGTTTAAATATTCTAAATAATAATTATGTTCATATTCAAGGTTCAAAATATTATTAATTTATTTTGAGCACTTACTCAAAAAAATAATAAATTTTCTAAAAAACTAATAATATTAATAATCTTCATATTCAATATAGAAAATATTAACTTATTTTGAATAAAGGTACTTTTCATATGAAATTTAAATTATTTATTAAAAAGATAAATGCAATTATGAAATGAAACGGTTTGAAACCACATATTAATTGAAATAGAAAACCATAACAAATTATAACAGAATTGCATGCAACAAAGTTTATTCTCAAGAAACAAATTCAAGGAAAAAGTTTTTAAGAAGTGGTGCCAATATTCAAATATTAAAAAAATATTACTATACCTATTACTTTTTATCCATTGTATCTGTAGTTATAAAGATTTCATTTGCTAAATTATAATTTTAAATAATAAACATAAATAATAATAAAAACTAATGTGAAATTTTTTATTTAAATTAAGTATACAAGTAATTATTATTATTTTAAAAACATTAAATGAGTCAAAAGCTATAATAGAAACATATTAGATTTCATTTAAATATTATATATAATAATGATTATTTCTTGGAATATTTAAATTGCTTTACATAGCTAGTTTCTAATACTGCTTAATTATTGTGCACCTGCAAGATATTTAAAAACAATGTGTCAAGATAAGAACACTAAAACAAAATTGAGATAGCCAAAAGAATACTTAATATTAAAAAAATAGTTATTATTTATTCAAATTTTTAATTTTAATGATTCATAGAGAACAGTATTTCATTATTAACAAAGCAGATTTCCTCCACTCTTTCCAACTCTTTTTGAAAGCCTTCAATTATTACATATATTTTTTGAAGATTTGGCTTTTTAACTATTCAATTTTAATACATTATTAATAGTAACTTTTACTTTTCTAATGCTCCATGAATAAAATAGTTTAACTATGTAATTAATGTTACTTTGTCAGTTATTTCAGTTTTTTTTTTGGTATAATTTTTATGGTAGGCTTTCAAGTTCAATTATAGATCATTATATATCATTTATAAACATTTCTTTCAGATTTTAAAATCCAATCATTTTAACAAGTCGAATTTTTATTATTATTATGTCTTTATCAACACAACAGACCAATAGCTTCTGTTCATTTACATATTATAACTGAAAGCTTTGCTTGGGACCAGAACTAAAACTAAGTATATCTTTTGTAATTGCTAAAACCCATGCCTTGGATATGATATTAAAAACATGTTTAACCAAGAATGACCCACTTTTCTACATTTTATACCACCAAAAGGACACATTTAACTAAGATGGAGTGATATTTCTAAATTTTCTACCAACAAATTTTTGTATACAGAAAACTTGCTAGTGATAAGTGCTTGACAATTGGTAAGCAGTAAAAGCAAATTAACTATGCAAATAATTCTGCTTATTTGGAATAATGTCTCTATCTATTTTTAACAGTCTTCAATATAATTTTGAAATTGCACAGACGTTTTATGAAACAATGAAATTCTTTCAAAACATTACATTAGGATAGCTAACCAATCACACAGTACATACTGTTATCTGTTTAAACTAATTTGACTAAACCACGATTTTACCACATGGTAATAAGATTTAATCTTAAATCATAAATGGATTTAAAGTTTAAACAAGATTTTAATTTAAAATCTTTTCAATAAGATATTAATGGACAAAAATTGTGTGTGGCCAAAATCCTACTAAATAGCAACAGAACATCTCTTTTATAATCAAAACTTATATACATTATGTTATAGTTTTGTTTCATCTAATAAAAGGATAATGTAAATTAATATTTTATTATTTTATTTTGACTTAATTAAAATATAGTTAAAAAATATTAATGAAATTGACATAATTTTTAAAAAAAAAGACTAATGTCTAAAGGAGAATTTATAAATTTCCTGAAGTTATTCACAATTTTCAAAGTATCAACTTAAAATACCAGGAGTTCCAGTGCTTTGGGGAAAAAATTTAATTCCAAGAGTTTAAAGAAGTTTCCAGGATTTGTATGCACCCTGTACCATTTACATTTTCTGGCATGTTTCCATCTTAGCCACAATATCATTTTCTGTTTTTTTAAACACAAATATAAACTGATATATTTCAATAACCACAGCTTTCATCTGTTATTTAATCCAATATTTTTATAACAATATCACAATTTGTATTTGGGATTTTTCTTTGAATAGAAACTTGCATTTATTAGCATGAAATTTAAAAGTCAAAATAAATATCTGCATATGAAAATGCTTGCATGGAACCCATTTTGTTTTTGTCAGATTTCCTAAATTCGATCAAGAAAAATTATAAATTCTTGTTGCCAAAGTCTTTTATAAAAATTTGAAATAATTACCAATGACTACAACTATCTGAAAAGCTTTATTAATTTTTATTATAATTAGAAGTTATTATTATTTAAAATAAATATTACTTAAATAATAATTTATTAGTTCTATATATACTTGTATATATAAAATAAAGAATAGTTTTTATTTGTTTCATACATTAAATTGTAACTTTTGTAAGTTAATTTTTTTTAAATCACGGAAACTGTATATAGGACTGATTTAAAACTGTGATAATTATGAGTTTCAATTTTAGTTAACAAAAGAAAATCAATTATAGTTATTAATTAATAGATTACAAGTATTTAATTACTTATTAACCTGGGATAATAAGCATTACTTATAATCTTTTTATTAATAACTATAGTTATAATATATTAGTTATATAAAATTAAGAATAAGTATTACTTGTAATTTACTTGATTGCCTATTAGATTACAAGTATTACTTGTACACTAAGTATTACTTGTAATCTAATAGGCAATACTTGTATACTAAGTATTACTTGTAGTAGTTATGATTATTTATTAAAACAGATTTAATATCCAAAAATATTACAGGTAGTTAGAAAATAACAAAAAGGTTGAAGGAGAATTTGGCCATATTTAATTTCTTTCTAATTGGCAATTAGTTACAAATATTAGCTACCAAAATCTGCAGCAAACAGTCACACAATAGTAATAATATTTCTAAATGTAAAACACAAATAATTTCATTGCACAATAATTTCATTACCACCCTCTTTTTGCTAACTAAAATTGAAACCTTTTATCACAATATTAAATCAGTCTAATATACTTTATGTGTAATTATAAAAAAAAGATTAGCAAAAAAGCAATTTACTATTTGAAATAGATAGAAACTTTAGCAGTTGGAATAATTCAATGATATAATATTCATTGCAATAATACTTACTCTACTGTTTAGTTTTGTTCCAACTGGATACAATTTTTCTGGCATTGTTATAAAGGAATCAGAGAAGAAAAGATGACGAATGAATCCAGATAACCCAGGACAGATTGAAACAAACATTCCATCATCAACATGTTTTCTAACAGTAACCTAGGAAAACAAAGAATCTTAATTAACCATAGATATTTTATATACTTAATATGAATATATTTATAATTCATGAAAATCTTTACCTCATAAATATCACCAATTTTCACTTCGTCTGGCTTTATTATTTTCATATTTAACAACTCTCTAAAAATGTTTACAATAATAACATAAAAAAGTAATTAACTAACAATAAAACTTACGAAAAAAATTGAAGCACTTACTCTTTAAATGTTAATTGAATAAGATTATCCATATAGTGGAAAAATACGATTCTTGCTCTGCAAATTATAAAAAAAAGTCAGTTTTTTAATTGTAGATTAGATTGAAAAAAAAAACAAGCAAAAATGTAGGAAGCTATTACCTTGGAACCACTGGATTCTTTATTAAAGCATCTTGAGTAAGAGTACTTTTTCCAATAACATCTACGGACTAAAATTGGAAAACTAACAATATCAAAAACACACATGGCAGTATAATTAAAAGATCTAAAAATATGTATAAAATACACTAAGTAAATATTTTATGATATTTTTACTTCCTGTATTCTAAGCATACTTATTTTCAAATTTTTTTAACTGAATGTTTAATTGTTAATAAAGTATAAATCTATACTAAGTTATTCTTAAGAGAAATGGAAATTTCACTTGCAAGTCTGACATTTGTATGAATCACATTAAACACTTAAACCAAATAATTCATAAAAAATAAAAAGATATATATATTTGTTCTATAAAAACAAATGTACTATATATAAAGCGCTATTTTTTCATATTTTTATGTACATATCTAAAATTAATAAACTGACCCTTAAATTTTATGACAAATATCAAAATACTTTGTAAACCAAAACAGAAAGAAGAAAAGAAATCAACAAGATATAAGTTTAATAATTTTTTAGCTCATAAATCTAAAAAAAATTATGTACATTAAATTTCCAATTTCATAAGGTCCTAAACATTTAACAGATAATTTATCCTATTATTTTATACAACTACAATGGTTGAAAGAAACAAGTAATATATTATTATGTATTTATTTTCAGAAGTCATAAGTGAATAAATTGACAGAAATACCATAAGTAGATTAAAGATATAAGAACATTATAATTAGGTCATTCTTAAATGTACCTTATGGCTTAATCTAATACTTATGTTGTGAATGGCATCACCTCGCCAACCAATCAGAAGAAGAGTTATTTTTCTATAATGTTCTATTTTGTTTGCCATTTTGTTCAGTTGATGTTAAAATCTCTTCATGTAGCTTGTGTCGTGCTTGATTAAATGTTTTTTTATGTGTTGCAGTCTAGTTTTCAGTATTTTGAAGTCTATCAGCCAAATCAGACATCTGGCAGATGTCAGCCCTGCTCAGTTGTTAAGTAGCGGAGAGCTACGTTTTAATTTTATTTAGTAATTTAACAACTTATATAATATAATAATAGAGCTTGAAAGATTAAATACTGAAGTTTGAGATCTAATCCATTGAAAACAAATTGGAGTCTTTTGACATGAGTCTGGATAAATATGCACCCAATATAATTTTCTCTGTCACATTATTTTATTCCAATTAGATTTTTCTTGGTAGTGAATGTAATGATATCGCAATAAAAAATTTTATAAAATCAAGATATATTGCAAAAAGCTACAAATTCAACTTATAAGTAAAATAAAGTTAACTTAATAAAGCAAACAGTTGTTGTTAGGACTGAATGTTTTTTCAACTGTGATGAAACAATTAAAGTACTAATAATGGATGGTTTTGTAGGGGAAAAAAATTTGTTTAGATATTTCTCAAAAAAACATCTCAAACTAATTTTAAAAAAGGTTGAAAAGCTGATATAAGCATTATGAGCTCCCAAGAAATTTACACCAGTGATTACATGGAAAAAAACTATGGAAAACTCACTACATCATTCTTTAAAAATACTTCTTTCATTACTTGTTTAACCTATTCACATATGTAAATAAAAAATGAATCACTTCTAAGTGTATGAAGAAATACACACTGAGGAAAGAGGTGTGTTATAATTGTGCCTATTATGACAAAAATGCTATTAACACATGCTAATGCTTGTGTATCATAAAAATATAGTATCTTATTTAAAAGCATTATCATATAATTGAAGGGTTTTTTTTATGAATAATGAACTAACTTAGATCTTTTTGATTACTTTAAACAGAAATGAATTAAGTATTTCTATTTTATGAAATCAAATGAGATCTGTATTTATCCATTTTTCACAAAAAAACTTTTTTTTTCCTTTCTCAAATAAACAACTTCATTTCTCTACAACATTTAAAAATTATAAAAAATTAAGTTTTAAAGAAAAAATTTATAAAAAATTTTATTCTTAATTATATAACTTACTTTAAAAAGAACATAACATATTTTAGAACTGAGCTAAAATTTACACAGATGAGTCAAAACAAATTACATTGATAATAAAGTCATAAAATTTTTACAATCTAATTATTAAAAATAGATAAGTATAACAATCAAGCACAAAATTACAAATTAATCAAGTTACAATCTTAAGTCCAGTGAATGAATAACTTATTTTTGTGAAAAAAATAAATACTTAGACTTACTTTTGTATAGCCTATTGAGTTCTTGTATTTGAAAAAAAGTTTACTGTGGTAAAAACCATGGAACTTCAAATTTTTAATTCTATCATATTTTTTTAAGCTGAAGAAATCAGTAAATGTTTTTGGTGTGGGCAATGAACCCAGATGCAAATATATGAATTGTGTTATTGGATGAATATATAACACAGTACCAGTAATCTAAAAGAAAAAAAAATTATGCATATACAGTGATGCTGATAAAGATGAAGAAACAAAGGTCTATTTTTCAATGAAATGGATTTTACAGTTGTTTTGCAATTGAAATCACTGATGATTAATAAACTTATTATAGCAATGTACTACAAAAATTTTTGTGCATATTGATGCAGTAGGTAAAATAATTTTAGCAACAATAATAGATGCAAAATTGGTGTTAGTAAAATAATTAAAAATGTATAAAAATTCAGCCTTAATATGTGTTGTTTAATTCAAATAAAATGTTTCAATATAATAGAGCATCTAAATATTCAGAATTAAGACATGGAAAAATTAATATAAATGCTTGGCACAAAAAGATTAAATTAACACATAATAAAAGTTTTTTAGCTAGTTTGAAATCATCAATTAAATTAGTTCTTCAGTTAATTTATAAATAAAGTATAAACACATTTCATAAAACCTTACTTATTGAATTATCAGAACCAATTTACTTATAAAATTGTGTGAACTTTAATAAATTTTTAAAATTAACTTTAAATTGTTGCAATTGGTCAAATATTCGAGAATAGAAACAAAATTTAAAATCTTAAATTTCTAGACAGATAACTGCCATGATACAACTTAATTATTTGTTTAAATATTTTGAAACTATAATTTAAATTAAACTGCATATTTCACAGCACTAATGTCTTAAATCTAAGTATTACTTTCATACTGATTAGCTTACACATAAAGACAAAAAGGGAAAATATGAGGTGAAACTATTCTTAGCACAGTAGCTTTAACCTCAAAAACTTCTCAACTTGTGATACATTTTTAAAAATTCAAAATTTACCTTAATATGCTTTGCTGCTGTATTTAATATCACCAGGACAAACAAAAAATAAATTACTTTCTTTGCTCTAAGACACAATTTATATAGCACTCAACTATACTATTCTTTTGATAAGTGTCATTCTAAATGACATTAACTTAAAATACAGAATGCCTCATAATGTTTCAATGAAAATCTCTTTCCACTGTTAATGCAATCGATATTTAAGTACAAAAAGAAAATCTAAATTTTCAATTGAAGCAACTCTTTAGAATTATAGCTCAAATATTTTTCTTGGATCACTAATACATACATATATATATATATATATATATATATATATATATATATATATATATATATTTGCCCTTCACAACACTATTTCTTTATTAAAATTATAAATGGATTATTGTTAAGACAATGATTACAGTACAAACATTAAATCCTTCATAAAATTAATCTTGACTCAAAATCCATACAACAAAGAAAAAAGTATGTTATTTCTTAATCTTATCTTATTCTGACAAAAGAAATCTTTTAATTATGACTTCTAAGTAGATTTATTCCCAAACTCATCTCATCGGCAGCTGTTAAAAAAGATGAACACATCAATCTTTGTGAAAATACATAAACTGAATTACTTTTGAATTATAGCTAAAATGAAAATCTTAAGCATACAAAAACTTTTTTGAAAGATAATTTTGGAAGTTTCTGGAAAGTGTTTCATAAAAAAAGCTTGATTTTCGGATTGAAAACTTTTTTTGATGTGGCATTCCTTTTCTAACTTATGAGTATCCTTACTCTAAACCATAGGACAGAATAATTTAATTAAGGTTGATTATTAGGTTGTAATATTTTCCATAAATAGTTAGTGGAATCAAATGGAAGTAACTAATACTAAACAAGTTATAGCAAGATGACAATTATTTGGGGTTTGAATACTTTTATTTATTTTTTTATATTCAGTTTGGTTTCAAAATTTTATTTCAATTAACAACTTTGTAAAACATGTTTTTTTATGGTTAGTGTAATACTGCAATAAATATTTTTAGTTAAATTTAATATTAATTATTAATTTAAGAACAAAGATTTAAAATCTGAAATCTTTGAAAAATCAAAGATTTAGAATTTCCATTTGGTATATTTTTCAAAAAAGTTTTAATTCAGTTTTAGTAAAAGCAGCATATTTTTCAACACAAATTTGCAAAATATGTAAGTAAGTTTCAATTTTCAAAATTGTCAATGTGTGCAACAAGAATTAGATGAATATATATAATTTTTGAGTGCATTCATAATTATATAATCACTTAATATATAATGTCTAATATGATTTTCAAAAGCAACAAAATTGTTTAATAAACATATTTTTCCAATAAAAAAAAAAAAAAAGAGAGAAGAGGATTAAATTATGAAATTAATAAAGGATATTCTATGAAAATATGCAGTTTGTTTTGCACATTATATAATTTCTATATTATTCATTAAATTTTATTTTCGAAAAATATTATCAACATTCAGAAGAAATTTCTGCAATTTTTTATAAATGAAAAACATAACAAGAAAATTTTTACTATAAACTTTAATATTAAATAATTAATTTGAAAAAATTTATTTATACTTTTAAACTTAATTCATTTAAAGATAAGACTGTAAATTTATCAAATTTAAAACAAAAAAATTATTTCATTGGTAATTTAAAAGTTTTCATAATTAAAATATAAAAGAAAAGAAATTTAATCACTGATATAAATTATAAAACGTAAAACAAGAAATTTAAAATTTGGTATTTATTTTGGCAACCACAAAATGAAGGAAAATATTTTAACAAACCATAGAGCCTTCTGTGATCTTTTTGCAAGTAGGATATGAAGATAATATACTAGCACATGCTTCATAATTCATACATTTTATGTAGATGAATGGTTTTCTGACCTGGAATCAATTTAAAGAAATATTAAACAAAAATGTTAAAATAGGATAGTATTAAATGAAAATACCTAACAAAATAGGCTTAATTAACTGCTAATGTAAATTGTTACTTGTAAACTTATACAATGCATAAATATAGTAATACTTGTGAAATTTACACTTCAAAAGATTAATAAGAACAGAACTTTTTTACAAAACTGAATATAATGCTTTACATATTGTAATATTTTATAATCTTTTATGAGAAATATAAAGTTTCATATATGGGAACAAGCATCTTGTAATATCAGAGATTTCATTATTAACTACAGAGTTAACTTTTTTCAAAAAAAAAATTCTTTTTTTAAACTTGTAAAATATTAATGAATAATGTATGTAAACAATGGTCTTTGCACCTCAACTCAATCAATGTCTTTAAAATAGCTTCAAATTAACAAATTAATTTTCTTTGCCCTGTCATCATTTAAATACATTTGAAATTAAAGTACTTTTAAAATATTTATAATAATTTACTATAATTTTTGTAATAAATTTTTAATGTATAAAACGCTGAAATTCTTAACATGCAACAATAAATGCAACCTTTCAGCATGAAAATATGTTACTCATTCCTATCTTGAACAGTCACTTAAAATATCCATCAATAAACTATATATTTATGGATATAAACATAAGTTAATATTAAAACCTTCCACTATGATTAAAAAAAAAAAACTAATGCCATTGAAAAAAATTTGAAATAATTCTATTGTTAAACATGGTGGCATTCAACCAAAGATAGGTTACAATAGACAAGGAAGCAAATTTCAATTTCTTTTCTAGCAAAAAAAAAAAAATATATAGAAATATTCAGAAATCTATACTTGCATATTCAAGCTTCTTATTCAGTAAAATAAATGATTTAATGCCTAGTTTTATGAACAGCACTTGCATCATTTAAAGAAAACCGTACACATGCATCACTAGATTAGTGAGTTTCAGGAGCAATAAACTTAAACTATACAATATTTAATGTGTATAAAGTTGCATTTTTTGTTTTATAATTAAATTAAATAAATTATAAGAGAACTTAAGATATTTCATGAATATTTTTATGAAAGTTCCATCCAATCATGATTACATTAATAAAACCAAATAAATCTGTATCAACTCTTAACCCCTTCACGCAGGGTAGCGCAAACGCGCGCTTATCGCAGAGGCCGGTAGTGTCTTAAGCGAGCGTCTGTCCAGGGCCGGCGGGTTTTTTTCTATTAAGCCTAAATCCATGAAATTTCCGAATTTCCGTAACTTCGCGTGTGGAAGTCTTCCTTTCCACAATAATAAACTTTCATTTATTGATATATTCCTCTCGGGTGTGTAAATGGACTTGAAATTTTCAACTATTTTATTTAAAATTGGTTGAAGCTTTCCAATTTTTTTGGCGTCGCTGCTAGTAAAATTTAAACATCTAAGAATTACAATGTATCGATCACGACTCATTACTCAATTAAGAAATGTGCAACCCGAAGTACTCAACGCTTTAACGAAAATAAAACTTCTCTACTAACAATAAACAACTACCACGTGCGAATTTAAAGAGATGTCATAATTCCCGCCATTCAGATACATTTATTTCCCCTTTTGTTTATATAATCAAAACACGTGTATGTGAGTCATGTTTCACTCATTTCGAGTAGAAGTTCTAATGTACATGTATCTGAAACCATGTGGACATACAGTGCCATCTTGTGGCAGAAATTATAGTTTTTAAAACGTTCTAGAACACTGGAACAAATACGTGACAGTCGGGGCTGAACGGGAAAACGCTCTGGCATGCTTGTGTGTCGGCCGGGAAGTGAGTGTGTTTGTTGCTGGCACATAGACGTGATAGTCGGCACGAAGGTGTTAAGGTTCACAAAATATGAACAGCCAATTATTTCCAAATATTAGTTTATTCTTAAATTAGAGGTATTTAAAGTTACATATTAATTAATAAAAATATTTTTTTAACTAAAACATAAAAATTAAAAATTACTAGCAAATATTTCAGCTCAAAATTCTATCTGAAATAATTTTTTCAAGAGTAGCATAAAAGGAAATAAACCAAAATAAGAATAATTCAATTATAAATAAAAAACCATTATTACTTGCTCAATACAAATCACACATTGTGGATGCAGTGCCATCTTTCTTGAAAAGCAAAAGTTGTGAGTTATTGTGCACAGAATAAAGACATATAAGTAGTTATGAAAATCAGCTGCTTGAATAAAGAATTAAAACTTACATTCCACTGATTTCTCTTTGGTGAATAAGTTTATTAATGATATAATTCTTCAGAATTTAAGGAGTAATATACGAGTTATTTGCAAGACCAAAATTCAAATAAATGTATAAAAAGTATATTTTTAACTTCATTTTAAAATGAATATAATCAGTTAATTAATAATTTTTATAGCAAAATAAAATAACTGAAAATCTGTATAAAATTATTATAAGTTATTTTATACGCTTATATAATTATTAATATATTTACCTCAGAAACATGCCCACTAATTCGTACACCAGGTAAAATTGAAGAAAGTTTAATATTTTCACAGGAAATCTAAAAAAAAGATAATCTAAAATTATGGCACTTATATTAAGTATACATTTTATATATACGTACATGTTGTAGATACTTATATTAATTGGAAATTTAAGTTATAAGCATAATAAAATTTACTTTATAAAGCTAAATACAATTATAACATCCATTCAAATTTTCAGTCTTCTCAGAAGTCTCATTTCTTCCAGCAATTTATGCCTGGTTTAGTATTTATATTTATTTAAGAATTATTCATTGCCTATCAGGACAATTTATCACACTTTTTACAGTAATTTTTCACAATAAGATTTTGATTCAAAAATTTTTGAAAAATTTAAATTAAAACCATCAATATATACAAATTATAAATATTTCAATGTCATATCAAAAAATGAATGATATAAAAGTTCATTATTTCTATATAGAAGTCATTTTACTTTTCTATTCATGATTCTGTATTAAACAAAAAGAAAACTCCTAAGAAATAGTTCTGATATCGTAAATTTTATTAGCAGATTTGTCGACATTTTAAAGGACTTTTAAATATTCATAACTTACAACAGCTGCTGATACAGGCAATTCAAAATACAATGACTTAAAATAAAAATGAGAAGGGTGATATTTGAAAGTCATATTAAGATACACATAATGATATTAATTATGTCTCTCTTTGAATGTTAATTTTCAGTTTGATGTGGAATAAAACTGAAACACTCGAACTTCTTTATTTTTTAAAAATATTTAAGACTAAGAAAAGAAACAATTAAAGTATATTATGTCATTATACCTTTATATTATTAGAATATACTGAATGTAGAATTCCAGACATTTCCGATAATTTTTCCCAATTACAACTAACAAAATCATTTAATTAAAAGTTTCTTATATATAAATAAATTTATGAATAATGAACAACAGGAAAGTGTTCAATAGTGGTTACATGAAATATACAGAAATCTCATGCAATAAAAATTTAATTTAAAAATCTTCAATTCAACAAATATATATATATATATACATATATAGTAACACAAATAGTTGCAGTAAGAATTAAAAAGAACATATCTCATATGTTTGTGTAGGATGTAGCGAAGACATTAAGAATTGGAATGTGTAAAGAAATTAAATATAGAATGTAATATTTCACAGAAATGGAAATTTTATTTCACATGGTTTTATTTCAATGAAATGAACTTTTAAAAATTGTTTTTCATTTCAAAAGCAGAAACATAACAGAAATTTAAAATTTTTTATTTTTATAAAAAGATTTGGTATACATTGTAGAAAAATTTATCAAATCGTATCTTTAAAGATATCATGCAACACAGATAAGTTGTTGACGGCTGGGAAAGGGTATAAAAACACAAAAACTTATCTTACTGTTTATAACAAAATGAACTTCAAATGAATACTACAACGAATATTTCAACAAATTTTAAACAAACCAGGTTTAATAAGACAACAGAAACCAAAGCCTGACTTTAAGGTCTTTGCTCTGTTAGAAAACAAATTTCTATAAGCTTATCTTACACAGTTAAAAACAATTATAAAAATGGCAAATCTACACCTGACAAAATAATTATGAAATTGATAGAAAAAGATTTGTGTTAGAAATTTAAATACTCTGTAAGATACTTCTACCACAGAAAAACATCACCAAAAAATTACAAGCACATCAGAAAATTGCTGATGTGACAATGTCCGAAAATATGAACATTTGGAAAAATAACATTTTTGAGTGCTGTTGATTCAAAAGAATTAATTTTCAATTTTGCATTTCTTTAATTAATTAATAAAGCATTTCAACATTGTAATAGAAATAATAAAACTACAAAGTTCATTTTCTGAATCCTCCAGATAACTGAAATCATTAATTCAGCATTTTTTAGTTAATTCAACCATATAAAGTGATAAATTTTTGTTGACATGTTTATTACATTTATACAGATCCTCATTAGTCTATTTCATTAAAGTTTAAGGAGGACAGATATGAGTATAACGTTATAAATTTTAACGATATAAAATTTAACATTTGACAAGATGTAAGAATAAAATAAAAATTACAATGTTGTAATTTTCACAAAATAAAAACTATAATGTTTAATGAACCAAAGAATTATATGAATAATTTTGCATAAATTTTAAATTAACATAGACAAACATCTCAATAATTATTTAAATGAACATATGTTAAACTAAAAGTTAAGGAAATTATAAATTGATAGTGTCATTTTTGACAAAAGCAGGAATTTTTTTGTTTGATATTGAATAAAGATGAAAGATTCTAACTCTTATTTATTTATTTTTTTTAGTGTTTCAGAGTTTAGGAAAAGAAACAATTAAACTACATTATATCTTTGTATTATTTAAATATACTAAACGTAGAATTACAGACATTTCCAAAAATTTTCTAATTACCATATTTTTCTGTATATAATCTGCGGCTTATGTGTTCAAAAAGTTCCGAATTTCGTGTTGCGTATTATATGCTGCTGCAGATAATCTGATAAAAAACATTCTCCATCAGAAAAGCTTATAAGAAAGTTTTGAAAGAAATATTTCTGTTTCATAAAATAAATAACAGGTGGTACCAAGACACACCTGAGTTATTTAAGCTATAATCAGCTTTGTCCAATTACACTCAAAAACGATTTCGATTCCGAAGATATTACAGTTGTAAATTTGCTAACATCATTTTGTAATTTGTCTTGATGTGAGCTGTTTTCTTTTGAAAATATTCAAATTTGTATATCGTCATATGGATGCGAAAATTTTTAAGTTACACAGCAGATTTTAAATTAAAAGCTATAGAGAAAGCAAATAAAAAAATGGCGATAAACATGTTAATGAGAAGTGAAAAACAAAACACGTGCAGTATGAAAGAAAAATGCATAAATTTGCAATTTGTAAATAATCCAATTTTTTTCATTTAAATATTAACAAAGCAAGTATATTAGTTAGACATTTAAAAATCTATATAAAAATATAGATTTTTAAATGTCTAACATCGTTTTAAAAGTTATTAGAAGCTAAATATCGGATTAACAAGAATCTTCTCGATATTATCGCTCTTGATAGATCTTATGCTTTCATCTCAAGTTTATCACACTTTGCGATGAGGTGGATCTAGACTGATATTTTTCATAATAAATACTATTTTTTTTTCTATAAAATTCATTAAATTTTTAATCATACTGTGCATTATTTTTATTTTATGTGACACCCATATTAACAGCAGTACATATTTTATACTTTTCGCGGAAAAAAATTACCGCGGATTATACGCTGCTGTGTATTTTGCAGCGCTTTTTTTCATTTTACTTAAAGAAAGGCCTTGCAGACAATACGCTGCTGCGGATTACATACAGGAAAATACGGTACATCCTTCAATATTTGCTCTTTTGAGCTTAAAAAGCTTTGCAATTCATTAGAAATAAGAAAAATATACTAGGATTGAAAGCATCTTGAAATAAGTGCAAACATCCTGGAAGATGGAACAGTTCAAGAAGTGCAGGTACATGAATTGATATTGAAAATTAAACTTAAAAACATTAGAAATAATAAACCTTATCCTAACACTACAGAAAACTTAAAAAAAAATTTCCACAAAAATTATGTGTAAATCAAAAAAGGCACAATTATAATAATTATGTAACTTTAAAATTCTTCCCTTTTTATTCATCAAATCAACTTTTTATTTAATCATTAACACAAGTATATTTGAATGAAATTAATTAGCTTTGCTGTTAGAATAAAAA
>JAPDSC010083001.1:9274-30336 GCA_026290005.1 Latrodectus geometricus | reverse complement strand
CAAGTATATTTGAATGAAATTAATTAGCTTTGCTGTTAGAATAAAAAATAGGAAAGATATTTTACAGCTTTAAAATTCTCAATAAAACTTGAAATCTCAGTTTTGTGAATGACAATATTATGTATTTTTAATCTAGCAACAATCTATTTATTAGAATTGAATTTTCTTAATCACTTTTCGAGCAACATAAATTTCCACAGCATAGACAATCTTTGTAGCAAATACTTTGTAATTAAGTATGGTGGTGAAAATAACGATATAGATTTTTGTGTTTCAAAAAAATATTTAAAAATTAAAGTTTCATAAGACATTTCTAATAAACTGTGCTTGATTTAAACTGAGCTTGTCAATTTTTTAGGTTCAAAAAGATCTTAACTTATATTTTGCAAAAGAATAAAAATATTTTTGTCTAATAATACTAATGCTTAAATGTAATTTGTTACGACTGAAGCTTATATAAATGAAATAAAATTTATTATAAGAAATAAAAATTCAGATACATTTTTATTCAGTTGAATTCCCATAAAAAGATTATCTCCTGAAAGCATGCATTTCCATATGATAAACAGTTTATTAATCCTAAGGAAATGCATGCATTGTGTTTTAAAAATATTTGAACAAAAATCTATTTTTGCTCAAACACACAGAAAAAATCCTTTAAAATAATTAAGGTAAATTACAAGAAAGATTTGCTACATAGAAGATAGTCATTAATGAATTTGGAAAGACAAGTACAACAAATATATTTTCATAAAATTAAGAACATAATTTTATTTCTATAACAAAAACAAATTAACAATTAGAAAAAGTTAGAATTGGGACTTTATAAGTTGTCTTAAAATAATTTCACAAAATCTCTTTTGCAATTGGTACAAAGAGTGAGAAATACACCTTTTAAAATGTACAAATTTTATTATAACTTATTTTATAAATGATTTCAATTCACAACTGTATTTCTACCTACAAATAAACTTGATATTTTTTTCAAAATCAAGAGAGTTTGAATGATTGCTGACTTGTTAAATGAAAATAGACTAATTTTCCTACTATGATAAAGAATACAAATCAGCATTATACAAAATATTGAAGGATTTATTTTTTATAAAAGAGATGAACATTTTTTAATTATTTCTTGGATTTGATAGAAATGGTCAACCAGAAATTTTTTAACATACCATCAAAATTAAAATTTTGTAATTATTTTCTCACAAAATGCATTTTCGATAAAAGCTTTACAACATGTTTTTCCCTTTCTAGCACTAATTTAGAAAATAATACAATTTTTATTAAATAATGAATTATGGCACTTATGTGTTAAAGCCACCACAGCTAATTTCCCACCAGAACTTAAGTAGAAGTAGCACTGAACCTATATTTAGAAAATTTCTTTTACTAACTATGATAAATTTACTTATAATTATAAAAAGAAATTTACTGATTATAAGGAAATTTCTTTGAAATTCAATTGGCTTAAAAAGCTGCGGTGGCATTATTACCTAAGTTCCTGAATTATTAATAGATATTAAGTTATTTTAGATGGATAAGGTTTCTTTGAAATGAATTGCAAAAGACCAAGTAGTCAAGTTCACAAAAAATTTCAGTAATATAATTTAAATAATATATATCAAGCAATTTTTACCAAATTGCTTGATATATATTATTTTGAAGTATGTCTATTATTCACAAGCATTTATCTTAAAACAAAAAAAAAATGTCAGACAATTTAAAACTTTAATTTAAAATTTTAACTGACGTTCATGCACATTAAAAAAATTCAAACAATACATAAAAATTCTTCATTAATTTATCAGTTTGAATTTATGCTTAATTTATTAAAGTGTTTAAATACCTTTATTAAAAGATATCACAAAATTACAAATTGTCATCACAATTTAATAAGTAGAATATTTATGTCAGTACCAATAAATGAGGTAAAATATTTTTAAATGTACAACAAATGATTAACATTGGCATTAGAGTTGCAACTATACTTGCTAATTGTGGTTAATGGTAAATTACAAAATAAGTTTTAAAAAGTGTTTTTTGTAGCAAATCAAGTTCCTGTATAAACAGAACTAAATATAATAAACTCTCATTAAAAATTAAGGAGGTATTTAGAAAATATTCTGCAATGAATACCTTTAAATAAGTTATTATATTGGTGGTATGAAATAAACCAGGATTTATTTTAAGATAATGTTCTTAAAATGCTAGATTGACTAAATCATTTTGATACCTGTGAACAGTTTCAGTTTATTTTTAGCTTACTATATTGACATTTGTATTAAAAGAAAACAAGTTAAATCTGGGATTAATTTCAAATATCCTACAATATGTACAAATTAATTGAATTTGTAGCAATATTTGAAAGGAGAACATTAGACAAATTTATGATTAAAAGCTAACAAGTTTTTAAAGTAAAATTATAAATAAAATTACTTAAATGTAATTTTTTTATATATTTACCCTAATAAAATGGAATGAAAAGACGATATCCGATTCAAATTTCAATTTTTTATCTTTCTTCAAGATTAGCAAAGGGATAAAACATTTTCATCAGACATTCTTTTCATGTATATTTGTTGGCATGTGTGTCTTCTTTCAATAACAATTATGTACCAGATTTTAATATAATGTTAAATTAAATTTTATTACTTGAAAATAGTTTTATACTTACTTCATTGAAATTAATTAATTTTACTTAAAGGATCTTATTCAAAATAATAATTACAAGTAAATTAAAAAGAAAAGCTTCATATTAATTCAGAATTTTTAACCCTTTCCGGCACAGTGTTCCATGTGATGGAACTTTTTTTGTATAAAAATAAGCGTTTGGAAAAAAGTTTCTGTGTTATTTTGTTGCCTGTCCATTGAACTATTTATTCTACATTACTTTAAATTTTTACGCATATAGTATACGTAGAATCATTGAATAAAACAAGGTGTTCCATCCCCTGGAACACTGCGCCGCAATGGTCATATTCATTTACCCCGTCAGTGCGGGATTAGCCTTGAAAGCAACGATGAGGGGAAACATCTGTGTTTATGTTTATTGTTTTCCTCTCTTTCGGGGAAAAAAGAACTTTTGCTTAGGAATTTACAGGAAAGGATTTCTTGTATGGGAAATATTTCTACACCCTTCTCAATCTCTTGAATTGGAAAGCTTCAGTGGAGTCAAAGATTATATCAGTTGTTTCGAGTCATCTCTAGATAGAAGGTGCATAATTTTTATGTTCTCGATTTTCCTTTTTGCTATTACTAATTTTACATTACTGTATAGATATTTTTTTTGTATTTATATATTTTAGTTTATACTTTTCTATGCAAATAAATTTAATTTGTAGTTTATTTTTTAAATTTGTTAATTGCTAATAAATGGCATGGAGAGGTCTTAGTTTTTCTGAAGCAATAAAAATTCTTCAAGAATTGCCCTCTGGTAGTGAATCTGAGAATGCAGATAGTGATACAGAGGAATATGTTTCTATACCACTTGAACAGTCTCAATCTGATAGCGACGATGTATCACATGCAAGTGAAGATGATGACGATGATTTATTCCAACCAGGCCCCTCAATGCAACAACAAGACCTTACTTGGGTAACTAAACAGACTGTGCAGAAGTCACTGCCTAATTTTACACCGATAGATTGTAAAGTAAAGATATTTCGGGCTTGTGCAAAAAAAGCCCCCTTTCAATTTGTCTAGAGCTTTTTCCTTACCAATTAATTGAAGATATTCTTTTGCAAACCAATCTTTATGTCTGTTTTTATGTATAGCATAAAAATCACTTTTTCCTCCCCCCTTTTTTTCTTTTTTTTTGGGGGTGGTAGAGTAGCAGTTCTCCTTATGGTGCACCCTGGGGTACGTTAAGTCTGCTACACAGGTATAATACATATTTTTTTTCATTAATATACGGAAGATTTGCGCGTTAGCGTGTTTCACTGCAATGCTCACTTCTCATAGCCCTTTGAGGTGCAGTGTTTCATGTGATGGAACACCCATAAAACCGAAATGGTCAGTGCAATCTTTACCAAATTTTTACTGTACACTATTTAAGGCCTAAATAGACAGCCTATAAAAATTTTCCATAATATCTCATTTTTAAAGGGTAGTGCGCCAGAAAGGGTTAAAGGAAGGTCACAACTCAATTTAACAGCTTTTAATATAAAATGGCAGGAATTACCAATACATTAAACATCTAAACATTCCATCCTTCTAACACATCTTCATTCTTAATTAAAATAAATTATTATAAGCTGACCTAATATTTTGGTTACCTTGTGCTTAGAAAAATGTGAACCCTCTATCAAGATATCATATTTTGAAATTATCAAGATATTAAATTTTGAAATTAAATACTCTGCAAACACTTTCATTTTAAATAAAAAAAAATTCAAATATATTATAGTATTGGAAAATGTAAGCAATTTAGGAATAATTTTTGCAGCTTCTGAGAAAATGTTAAACTCACTTCTGGAAAAGTATCTTCAAAACTTAGACCAACTAAAGAAATAGCATGTCCTATATTTTTCTGTGATGGTAAATTCTTTATATATGTGGGTATAACTTGACCTACACCAAGTAATTTACTACACACAGCATCCGTAAATGAAAGAAATCCTTGAAGATCATTTATCCCAACATCCATCACATAACCATGGTCTTCTACACTTACAACAGCAGCATACAAGATCTGAAAGCATAAATGCCATTATATTTCAAATATTAATATCATCAAGAAATATATAATACATACATACATACATACATACATATATATATATATATATATATATATATATATATATATATATATATATATATATATTCTATAAAACCTCTAAAATAGAAATAATAAATAAATATACATAATAAAGAAAAAGCATAAATGTTTGTGAAAATATTTTTTTTAACAATGAGATATATTAATTGCAACATTATCTGTTTTAACAAAATGGCAGATTTAAAAAAAATAGAATGTGTTAGAAGGAAATCATAACCCACAATATCATACCATCTCATCATAAGCAAAACATGTTATTCTATGTACCAAACTCTGACTTTTAAATATCAATCTAAATTTCTTGAATAAGGAAATAAGCTTTTTTCTTTTACAGAACAGAATTGTAGAGTAAATTTTATTCTGATGACTATTTTTAGATATACATTACAGATATTTTTTTTTTTTTTTGTATACAGATATTTATAGATTAAATGCACAACTCTATTCCTTAGATTCACCATTAATCATTAGAGACTTTACTATCAAGCTCTATGTATCATTGACTTTTAATAATTTCTAATATTAATGTCAAAAAAGTACGACATTAGTTTTAATAATTTTCACATTTTGCTTTTAATGTTGTAAACACTATAATAAACTATTCAAAAAATGTTAAATATATAATGTTTGTTATGTTTAATGTTTGTTATGGTTAATGCTTGTTATGTTGTTATGTTTTGTATGTTTAATATATAATGTTAATAAAGTTTAATATATAATGTTAATAATGTTTAAAATATAATGTTTAATGTGTTTAATAATATCAAAAATTGATAAAGAGTCTATCACAAATATTAAAAAACAGCCATTTAGTAAATATTAAGAATGATCTGTTTCATTTATCAAAGGAAATTAAGAAAAATTTAATAGACCTAAAAATTAAAAATATAAAGTGAGACAAAGTATTTTCTCCATCTATTATCAAGAATGCATCTGAAGAACTAAGAAGCATTTATCTTTTAATAAGAAAAGATCTACTTTCCTTGCCAATTAAGAATACATAACTGAATTTCCAGAACTATTCTAAGAATATTAAAATGAATTTATTTAGTTTTAAATTAACCTTTTCATATAATTTTTTTAAAAACAATAAAGTAACTATTTTTAAAATTAAACTTATTTTACAGCAACAAATTATAATCAACATACGACAAATCAATTATTAAAGTTTTCTAAAAACATTGTGTTATTTTTTCAATTAAATTCACAATATCAGTCCACAATAAGCATTTTTAAACTAAGATTAAATAGACTATCTCTCTAAAAATATTCTTTATTATCTACATCCAAATTTATACATTAAAAAAATTCAGTAATATATATTATTCAAAAGTTTAACTTTATCGATTAAATTGCAAATACTTTCAATAATATTTCTCTAAATTTCTATATCAGCTGATAAAGCATTCTTCATTTAAACTAAAAATGCAGACAAAAAGATAATCAACTTTGAATAGCAAAAATATAACATCTTGCTTAAAATTTGTGATAATCTCAAAACGCTACTTTAACTAAAAAAAATTTCAGAAAATTTTCTTTTTAAAGACAGAATATACGAGAGTAGTAAAATAAAATTAATTAATAAAAACATAACAAAAGCAAAAGGAAATTAAATACAGCACTATCTTTCTAGAAATTTAAGCACCATCTTTTTTTTTACTGAACTACAATTTGGTTCTGTATATTAAATAATCAAATTTTTTATTTTATAATTCTTTATAGATGTGTAAAAATGTAGCAAGGAAAATGTTGTTTGACATGAACTATCTTTATTTGAAATAAACAAATACTCTCTGGCTGAAGTTAAATAAAAACTCAATAGAAATAGTAAGAATGAAAAAAACAGGATTATTTTAATGACAATTCCTTATTTTAACACAAGAAATGTGAATAATGAAAAAATGATTCAAAACTTCTCTGTGAACATTGTTTAAGTTTAATTTTTTCCCCTTCACGCTAAAATCTATAAAAATTTCTAACTTGATTAGAAAAATGCATAATATTTTCATTTGCAACAAGACTGCAATTAAATATCAAGTTCATTAATAAAAAAATTTTAATTTTTTGTTCTAATAAAATTAAAATACAATATAATTTAATGAAAATGTGAAAAATTGTGTACCAATTAATTTTCCAATTTTTTAAACTCATTAGAATGGACATTTAATGTCATACAATCAAATTGATTAGAAATCAAGTTATTTGTCAATAAACTTCCTAGTCAAAGTTTATATTTACACACACAAAGCAAATATTTTTTTAAACATTTTTTTTAAAACTGAAGTACATGAGTCAATTCATAAATGGAACCACAGATCAAAAAATATACTTTTTATCTGGTAAGTGCAAGTGATAAATCTTTAAACATCTCTATATTTAACAGTCTATTTCAATTAATCGTATAGCTATAATTAAACTGTCCATGCATTATTCTTCAAGACATAAGAAGATTCACCAAAGTAGGAATTACGTGATGACTGAATGTTGTAATTAGAATTTCCTTTAGGAACGTGTAGTTTAAAATTTATTGTATAAGAATTCCTCTTCTTGCTCAACTTCCAAATAAAAAATAAAATGACACAAAAAATAAGAACAAAACAGATACAAGTCAGAATTTTTTTTTAAAGAAAAATTTGCTAGCTTCAATTAGGGTTACCAGATTTAAAGCAATTGAAATTGGTGCTCGATATTTTACAGAGCGACTTGATTAAAAAAATATATTTTTTATCTAGCAAGCAGTTTGGCGATATTTCAAGGCAAAATGCTTGAACATAACAAAATTTTTATCAACATGGTTATTTTGATTTATAAATAGGTTACAAACTTTTGGTAAAAATGTTTGAAGAAAAAATAGATGTCAGAACAAACCTTTACATGTCTTGTTCTACTTAACTTTTTGAATTAATTTTGTGTTAACTAAAAATTTTTTTTATGGTTAATAAAGAGTTTCTCCATTTGCTTTGAATATTCAAATTGCTTAGATTACCAACAAATTTGCAAAAACTGCTACTTTAGAATATCATAAAATTGTTTTTTAAAAAAATATTTCTTAGAATATTATCAGAGTTGATTATCAGAGAAGATTTTTTAATGGCAATTTTTTTATTTTACCTTTAAATAATCTCAGAATAGCAACGGATGAAGACAAATTTTATGGATTAAATAGAGTAAATTTGATAAACATTCATTTCAATTTTATGTTAGAGCAACATTTTATTCCTGTATTTTATATATTTCAATTTTATCATCTGATAAATCCATCAATCTATATAAGTAATTGTTTATAAATGCAGAGGTAATGTAATAACATATAATACATTTGCAAAGTTTCATTTAGAAAAATTTACTTTCAGTATAAAAAGATAAATTCAAATGAAGAATGGGGTTTCACGTTTCTTCCATTGTCTTTTTTGATAGTTTGATTTCTCATTTTGTATAAATCCGAAAATATTGTTGCTAATTATTTTCACAGCTGGTTCAATTTCCTTCTCATTATGGAAAGAAGATGAAATTATTAAATTTCTTGGTCTAAAATACTTAGATAGTAAGCAGTCAATATTAGAAACACCCTTATGAATGATATTTTACTTCATGCAGTGTCTCATATTTGAATTATCATGAAATTGAATCATTAATTATTTCTAAACTGTTATTAGATTATTCTACTTCAGACTTTATAAGACTTTCTCTACATAGCCTATTTTCAAGAAAAAATTTTATTCTAAAAATAATTTAATACAAATTCAGAGCAAACAAACTTTAGCATAAGTTTTTAATGTGTTAAAAGTTGTTTTCATAACATTAAATTTTTATACGGTGATGGACAGTAAAGGTGATAGAATGCACAATTCAAATTTTTGTCATAATAACATAAAACCTCAATTATTATCAAAAGTTAAAAAAATGTTAAATCTGTATTAAATTTGCCTGTATCATGTTGGATTTCCTAAAGAATACTTATCAGTCAATAGTGAACTATTTCTCAAAGTATGTTAACTATATTAATATACATTTAGGAAAGTTTGTCTTAAAATCAACAAATACTGTACATAACATCCAAATAAATTATTCTCCTTTTAATCAAGTTCACCAACAGGAAGATATAAAAATGAATTTTTAATTGAAAGTTCATATGCATACCATTTTCGAATATAACAATTTCAATCTTAAGTTGCTATTAACAACATGAGGGTCAATTGACAAAATAATTGTAGGCTTTCTAGAACTTTCTTGGATAACTTGTAAAACTTTACAGGGAAAACTTGCACCAATCTCAAATAGTGATTGCAGTCGAACCTAAAAATAAATAAATGATTTCTAAATTAATAAAACTTAGATTATATAACAAATTTTACAAAAACTACTAAATATATTTTGTTATCGTTTTGAACCAAATGGTTAACTTAATGAATAAAGGAAAGAACAAAAATAATTTATATCTTTTCATGCAAATAATAAGAAATATACACAAAATAATTCAAAGGCAAGGAATAATTTCAAACTGTTTATAATAGTAAATAAAACACAAGGAAAAAAAGCAAATTTTATACAATATCTGCAGTTACATACACTTTTGGACCAAATTGCAATGCAGTTATATACACTTTTGGAATTATTTGCAGTAAAGCTATTATAGCATCTTACTGAAGTTCAAAGAAACATATATTTCAAAGTAGATGAGAATTTATTTCTATTTAGCGTAAATTTGTGGCTTATAAAAAATAATTTATTTCACATTTTTCTAGGTTTAAACAAACTTAAAACTATGTATTTATTTTTATCATGTTTCCAGTTTTCCATAAAATATCCTCAAATATATATCCAGAGAAGTGATTTCTACATACTTTCTATATCTTAATTACTGAATTAGATTTGTACTGCTTTTCTCAAAAAAAAATATATATATATATACATCAAGTCTTAAACCAAGAACAATTTTTGCATTAAATGAATTTAATCTGCATAATATTTTGTAATAAAGTATCAAGGAATTCTATCAAAATTCAATATAAAAACTGCATTTTAATAGTTTGAATTAATAATAAAGCATCCAGTAGAACAAATAAACTTCCCTATTAAAAGTTATATTACAAAGTTTATATATATATATCACAAAGCTATAAACAGCTAATAAAAATGTTATACCACATATACATTTTATTCAGACAAGCAAAAAAAATAACAATATGTACAATGATCAAGAAGTTCTTTCGATTACTATTAAAAGTCATAATTATTTTCCTTGGTATTTAAATTCCAAAAATAAAAATAATCATATTAATTTTAACTGGATATCTAAAATGTGCATGTGTCACATTTTGATTTATGAAAAAAAATTAAACTTATAAGTTTCTACATTTTAAATTTTAATAATGTTTATTTAAAAATAGAATATAAGAAAATCGATTGTGTAACTTAAATTTGGTGCTGGGGATATTTTTAACACACAAATGTTAAATGCCTACAATACTTGTCATTTAAGAAAAATTTTATATAGTAATATTTTTTGAATATCAAATTTCCATTTTTCTCCTGTTGTAACATTTATCTGGTTGAATAGGAAAAAGAAATGATTCCTGAAATAGCTCAAAATAATTTATTATCATTTAATATACAACTTGAGCACAACACAGATCTATATACTACAAATAAAACAAAATGAAATCTAAACATAAAGGGAAAAGGGTTAACATAAGAGTCATATTCATATATGTCTCATTCGTATGGTTGCTGGAGAGGGACTGACTTCCTTGTTGATGACGTCATGGGTGTTGTTGAGATAGGGGGTGCTATAGACTCCCCCTCTGGCTCTGCCGACGTCCCTGCAGGGAGACAGGATTGTGATTAAGAAGCTTCTGAGGCTGTTGACGTGGTCTTCCCCTACTTTTCAAAGGAAAAACGGGACCTCGATCTCTAGATGATTGTTGATAAGGCTTCAACATATTGGTATGATAAGTACCGAGTACTTGATCAGGGATAGCAGGATCTGCAACATCATACGTATTTGGCGATCTATTTGTTAGTATAATATAAGGTCCTCCACGCTTGGGCATAAATTTTTTACTTGTTTTGCTTTTGGACTTGCTTATGGGATGTAAAGTGATCCAAACTTTATCGCCTGGTTGAAAATAAATGGGTTTATGCTTCTTGTTGAAGTACTCCTTTCTAGCATCTTGTTTTTCCTCTACGCGTTCTCAAATTATGGGTGTAAGTCGTGCAAATTCTTTCAAGTATGGAGTTATTTCTGCGACAAAGTTATTGTTATCAATAACAGCTCTAATATCATGATAGACATCATCTGTAGTTCGAAGCTCTCTTCCGAACTGAAGGTAGGCTGCCGTATGACCTGTAGAACCACATTTTGCAGTGTTTAAAGCAAAACGTATCATGGGTAGTTTGTCCTCCCAAGTATCATGTGAGTCACCAACTAGAATTGCTGATTTGGGTTTTAGGTCTCGATTTTTCCGTTCATCAGGATTTGCTTGAGGATGATATAAAGGTATAAGTTCTTGCTTAATACCCAGGATGTTGCAAGTTTGTTGTATAACAGCACTGACAAATTGTACACCATTATCACTGATTAGCCTTCTGGATAAGCCATAACGTAAAAACACTTCCTCTTTCAATATTTTAGAACAATTAATAGCTGTGGCATCTTTTAGGGCAAAAAGTTCGACCCATCTTGTACTGGTATCTTCAACAAGAAAAATCCATCTTTTCCCAGTTGGGGTCTCTGGGAGAGGACCAAACAAATCTATTGACAGAGTCTCAAATCTTTGTGAGTAAATAGGCGTTCGGAGTAATCCAGCAGGTTTCTGATTGTTAGGTTTGTACCGATAACATTCAGCACAATTTTTCACGTATTCAGCGATAAACTTTCTCATACCAGGAAAGAAATATCTAGAAGAAATTTTTTGATCTGTATTATCAGCTCCACAATATCCTGCAGTGGGGAATCAAGATATTGCTGTAGGACTCGTTCTTGCTTTTGACAAGGGACAACTAGCTGTGCTTCTTCTGATTCTGTTTCAGGTGAATATCGATACAGTATTCCCTGATTCATCAGATAACCTCTACTTGTCCAGTTCACATAATTTTCATCTTTCCGTCCACTTTCAAAGCAGTCTATAATCTTTCTTACCTCCTCATCCTTTAATTGTTCTTCACGAATGTCTTTAGATTTCCGGGAAGGTAAATCTATGGAAATGGTGTTTAAGTTACAAACGAATTTGTCCGTTGCATCAAATGGTCTGGACAGAAGATCTGCAATTACATTAGATCTCCCTGGAGTATAAAGAATCCTCGGATGATATGACTGGATTTGAAGAGCCCATCGAGCCAAGCGTCCGGATGGCGATTTAATACTCATAAGCCACTTCAAGGGTTGGTGATCTGATGCAATAATAATTTCTTGATTTTCCACATAACCGCGGAACTTCTCAAGAGCCCATACTACCGCTAAAGCTTCTCTTTCGGTAGTGGAATAATTTCTTTCTGCTGAACTGAGTAATCGACTGGCATACTCAATCACATGTTCTTCCAAATTTTCTCCTTGGATAAGGACTGCTCCTAGAGCGTAATTACTATCATCAGTTCTTATAATGGATGGTTTAGATCTATCTGGCTGAGACAACACCAGTGGTGAGATCAATCGTCGTTTTAACTCTTCAAATGCTTTCTGTTCTGTATCACCCCATGTTGATTGTTTATTCTTTTTATTTAAGTCACTAAGGGGCCTAGCAACTTTAGAGAAATGTGGGACATATCTCCGGAACCAGGAACAAGTCTGTAGGAAGGACTGAATTTCTTTAGCACATTTTGGTGTTGGAATTTTTTGAATAGAAGATACTTTGTCAGCATCCACTTCTACACCTTTTTCAGTTATCCAATGACCTAAATATTTCACTCTGTCACAAGAGAAATGACATTTGCTTCTGTTAACATTCAGTTTAAACATAGAAAGTTTTTCAAACACTTCTCATACGTAAAAATTTAAAAGTTCCAAAGGACAGATAAAGGCAGTTTTCTCTTGATCTGATTCATGAACTTTGACCTGATAATAACCGGCTCTTAAGTCTATCGTAGATATGCATTTTGTCGACTTGGCTTCAGTCAATAAATCAGCCATTCTAGGTAGTGGATTGTTATCTGGAATAGTTGTTGAGTTTAACTTCCGGTAATCAACACACAATCTGATGGTACCGTTCAGTTTAGGTACTAATACCACAGGACTTGCATAAGGAGATTCACACTCCTCAATTATTCCTTCTGTTAGTAAGGAATCTAGCTCTTTCTTCAACAATTCTTTCTTTGCAGGTGTCATTCTATATGGCGGTTTGGATACAGGTAAGCTATTCCCAGTCTGGATTCTATGTTCAATAAAAGGAGTAGGTTCTCCACCTGGCTTTAAGCTACTTTCATATTTTTTCAGCAACGAGTTTAACTTTTGACATTGTTCTCTTGTCAAGTGTTTTCCTTCATCATCCCTCAATTTCACGGAATCAGGTTTCTGAAATTTCAGTAGACATATCAGGAGAAGTTAATTTCTGCGACATTATTACTTTCGCAGTACTTACGGTTTCGGGTGGTTTACGATAAAATGAGTAATGTCTGTGTGGATATTCACTAAAATACCAAGCGCCATTCTGGATGTTTAGCACAATAGCAGCAGCCTGAAGAAAGTCAGTACCAAGCAACGTTCTATTGCCTTTAGCGTTTGGTAATGCAATGAATTTCATACGAACTCTCTTTCCTTTGACATTAAGATTTACGACTGTTGTCAAAGCTGGAACATTTCTATTTTTTCCATTGGCTAGTACCATTGTAATATTCTTCTTTTGAAATTTGAAACCTTTCTCTTTCAATAAAGAATAAAATCTCTCTCCTGCAATGGAGTTTGACGCACCTGTGTCTGCACAAAAGGCTGCTTTTTCGCCACAAACAGTTAAAAAAATTGAACTGGACAATGATTCTGAAGCTTGCGACTTATACAAGTTTATAGCATTAACAATTGTTTTAGCCTCTTCTTTCAATTTGTCGCACTTTGGATACTTAGACTGAATAAAACCAGGATTACCACATCCATAGCAATGAATAGAAAATCTTCTTTTTGGTTTGTCTTTAATAATTTTTGGACTTTCAAAATTGGAAACTTTGAATTGGTTATTTTCCCCAGAGTTAGGAGGTTTGTACTTTCTTTCTGAAGCAGATTTAACATAGCCTTTGAAATTTGGGTTCTTAGCAAAGGCAGGTGAATTTTTCTTCATTCCCAGTCTTAAATTTTCATAACTGTCAAGCTTTTCTGCAAGTTCTAATGGATCATTCAGCTCTGACCATTGATCAATAAAATGTTCTCTAACCTCTAGAGGTGTACTTTTCTTTAACTGATCAGCAATGACTAAGTCTAGTAATTTTTCAAAAGTGATGATATTCAATTCTTTTACCCATCCTTCGAAATACGATTTAATTTCAAAATAGAAGTCTTTCCATTGTTGCTTCTGCACTTTTCTTATGTTGCGAGAACATCTGCCGAAACCTATCTGATGTAAGTCTATAACGCTTCAAAAGCATCTCTTTCACTTTTGAATAATCTTTAATATCTTCTTCATTTTCTCTAGCAATTAACTGATTTATTTTGGCTGGCAATGAGCCTATCAAGTATGGCATCCAATTTATTTCAGGAATATTCACCAATTTTAATTGACGTTCAAATACTGTCAGATAAAGACCTATTTCATCTTTAATAGGATTAAATTTTGGGAGAATTCGATTCAGGTCCCAACTTGTTTTCTCTGTATCACTTGATGGAACAGTGGCAGTGGAAAGGGATACATTCTGAGCTTCCACTTGAAGTTTTAAACGTTGCAATTCATACGCTCTTTCTTTTTCAATTCGTAGTTGTTCCTCTTCTTTTTCTCTGGCTATTTTTTCTTCCTTAGCAGCTTCTTGCTGGGCAACTCTTTCGAATTCAGCTTGTTTTTCTTTTTCAGGCCGTTCCTCTATTATATTAGTAAGCATATTTTTCACTAATTCTTCTTCATAATCCCTTGATTTTATTATAATATCTTTCAGATGAATTACTTTTAAACTGTCATCTATCTCCAATCCCATTTCTATAGCGAGGTTTCTCAAACCCTCCTTTTTCCCTTTTCCAAGGAATGACATTTTTTTTCAACTGATTTAAAATATTGTTTATTTTTTCTAATATGCAGTTCCTTATTTTAGTTAAAACAAAGTTTAAACACTATCAATCTAAATGTCATGTACAGAGTAGTATGTTACAATCAGTCTTAAGTATTATGCGAAAATATAACCCATTTATATTATATATAAGTGAACTTAAACCTATTATTATTTATTCAAACATTTATTGCACATAAAAATTGACTCTTTAATTATTGTAAATAAACATTAAATATTCATATCATATTCACTATCATAATATAATTAAACTAATTTTATTACATTAATCTCACTAAATTAATAAGAAATTACTCTTATTATATATTTCAAATTAAACAAAACAAAACCAAAACATTTCAAAATTTTACCATAAAGCTTTTAAGTTCGTTTCAGTCCATTCTTTATACTTTCATTTTAGAATTACCAAATCAACAAATGTATCTTTGTTTATAAAGTGTATCAATACTTCATTACCAACATAAAATATAGCAAAATATAATAATTAAGATAACTGTTAGTCATATGCATTCAAAGAATATTTTATATATAAATAACAGCAAATGTTTTATTGACTTTTATTTCTTTAAAGTTTTCAGTTTTTTTTTTTTTTTATATCAATTCTTATTCCTTTTACCAAAATAATAATTATTATTTTGCTATCTTAATATATCCCTTAAATATATATGGAAAAACAAAACATTTTATTTCTTTGTTCAATGAAACCAATAACTAAACTAATAAAACTCAAATATTCTAAACAGAAAGTGAATGACGAAAAATTAAAAATAAGCATTAATATACTCTAAACTCATAGCAATCATAAATATTCAAATGTTAGACAATGAGGCGCCTATATGAAAGACAAAACAACGGGCGTTTGTTATGCCTCATTTCCTGTTTTATATCAAAACAAAAGTATTGTGTCATGAAAAATACACAGTCATCAACAATTTATTTTATAACTCAATTTTGAAATATTATCACACTGTAAAGGAGATATTTTCAAATATAATATTCAGAATTAACAATTTTACTTATTATTCATTAAGTTTTTTTACATAATTCCCATACAATAATGCTTCAAATATAATAATAAAATAAATGTTTCTTTTAATTAAATATTTTAATACCAAATATTACGCATTTAATAAAAATATGAAGCATATCTACCAAATCAAACAAACAACTATCACAAGATTGTTCTAAATTGCAAAAACATAAAATAATAACAATTATATCAAACACAACTTGCGTTACTTATAAAGAAACTTATTATATTGTTTTATATTCTCTCTTTCTCTCACACACAAGAGCATAAACATTAAAACTCATCAATTACGGTTGTAATTCTTTAGAATAAATTATGAGAGATTAAAACATATAAAAACAGAAACTTATCTGAAATTTTCAAATCTTCTGGAAATGGGATATCAACAATCTCGGAAGGTGAAAACAATTATCTCGGATGAGATTATATTTCCATGAAACTAAATAAACACAACACATCAAGAGGTATCCTGTAAAAATTTTTGAGTTCCCCTCCAACAACAAAATTTTGATTCTGGGTAGAATTTTTTTTTAACACCGAAAAGAAACTCGAACTCGGGCCCCACGTTGGGCGCCATTATTTTATTGTTGCATTTATCTGGTTGAATAGGAAAAAGAAATGATTCCTGAAATAGCTCAAAATAATTTATTATCATTTAATATACAACTTGAGCACAACACAGATCTATATACTACATTGAAAACAAAATGAAATCTAAACATAAAGGGAAAAGGGTTAACATAAGAGTCATATTCATATATGTCTCATTCGTATGGTTGCTGGAGAGGGACTGACTTCCTTGTTGATGACATCATGGGTGTTGTTGAGATAGGGGACGCTATACTGTTTAATTCATATGAATAAAATTTATAATGTTAGAAATTGTAAGAAAGGAAGGTATATTTATATACAGAAATTCATTTTAGACTGGATATATACTAAATGTAAAATTAATGACTTACACTTAATCAGATTTTGCACAATAAGTCTAATTATTTATATTTGTTTATGCAAAAATTTAAAAAAAAAATAAATAAAAGCTCACTACTTCTGATTTGTCTTTCTCTACGCTGTTTTTTAATATTTCTGTGAAATTTCTTGAAATGTTAGTTATTGGAACAATACCAATTAGGCAACCAGGTAAAGATATCAATAAACAATCAGCTCTTATTTCAGTAATACACCCTAAAAGTATCATGCCCTCTCTAATTGTCTGAAAATAAATAAAATCAAAAATTAAATTATGCATATATTATATTGTATAAAAAATGTTCTAATAGATCAAAAGCACAATATTTGTATTACTTTAGGAACAATTACAGAAAATGCAATTACCAGTTTATTTACTGTTTCTAAATAAAATTCTATTAAAAAAATCAGAACACTATGAAGAAAAGTTATTGAATGCCATATCTTTTAAACACATATAATGTCAGTGTGAATAAATTTCAAAGTGTAATTGTCTCAGAAAATATCAAGTGTCTGCAGTACGGTAGATGCATATAACTTTTTAAGAACCATGATTCATTATTTTAGTATAAATAGAATATTGCATTATTATGACAAGAAAAAATAAATGCTTTTTCTTAATTTAATGTGAAAAAAATAACTGGTTAAACTAAAATATTGACATTAATTTTTGTAAA
Source organism: Latrodectus geometricus (assembly GCA_026290005.1). NCBI lineage: Eukaryota > Metazoa > Arthropoda > Arachnida > Araneae > Theridiidae > Latrodectus > Latrodectus geometricus. The sequence continues at coordinate 12,677 of JAPDSC010083001.1, read as the reverse complement.
GTCACAATTTAACACTTAACCGGTGATTAGTATTTGTACTTTTTCATTGTGAAAATTTTTATTTTCTAACCTAAATCTAGTCTAAAATTTAATTGCCCAATTTTTTGTGTGCTGTACACTGTACATTTATAATGATCTCAAAAAGTAATAAGTGGACTGCAATGCTAATCAGCTTAGGGTAGGTTTATTTTACAAGCTTTACAAGAATTATGAATGTGATGGTTTGAGTGTAATATGGTATTTCAATTAGCAAAACTGAGACTATTTAGTACATTACTTAAAGAATGTTAAATTATCCAATATTTTGAAAAAGTTTAAAAAACAAATAAGATTTGAAACTCATTAAGTACAAACCTGAATATCTAGAAATGCTGCTTTATGCAAGTCCTCATCATTCTTTTGATCAGATTTCATTCTTTTTCTTTTCTAAAATAAAAGATTAAAACAATAGAAAATTATCACATTTTGCTTGATAGAGAAACAAATATGACTATTAGAGTTACATTTTCACATTTTGTTCTTCATGTCATTTTAAATCATTAATTTATGCAAAAAAAAGTTTATCCAAAATTTTAATGAAATAAACCACACATGGTTATTCATAAAAAAATAACTCTTTTGCACAATATATATTTTTAAATGATCAATAAAAATATTATTCTGTTTCAGTCAACAAAAAAAAATTTAATGCAAAAAAGCTCAACAACTATACTTGTCTCTAGCAACTACAGAGGAGTAGTATGTTTTTACTTTAGCAACTTTCACATCATTTTGCATTTTGATAAAAATAAATTACCTTGATTCTTCAATTTCAAAATTTCTTTTTAGTGCTGCTTTAATCAAGTATATAGTAATAGTATATTGTTTACAAAATTCCCAGGTAAAGAAATAATTGTTCTGATTTTAAAATAAATTTTATATTGACTTAAGAATTAGTCTTTTCCATTATGCATAATTTTCTTTGTAGAGAAATGTGTAAGAAATTCATTCAATTTTTCAATTAAGAAAAATGTACACAAAATTCAAAAGTATTTAAAAAGCTATTACAGATTACAATAGTAATAATTTGAAAAAATTTGACTACCCCAAACCATTACATCAATGTATTATTATGAATATAATAATACACTGATGTAATAATTTGGTGATCACATTTGATGCTTGGATAACATTTCTTATTGCGAACAGCTCATAGAAAATCTAATGATTATGTGTGAATTAAAGAAATAATACTGTAACTTCAATCTACATGATAAAAAAAATATAAAAGAGTCATGCTGCATTGAATAAAAAGAAAATGAAATACCACATTTTATAGCCTTAAATGAAATATAGAAATTTTGTATCTGACAATATATCACAAACTTTTACTACAATTTTAATTAAAATCAATTTTTTACAAAAAAAAGGGTTGAAAAAAATGTTTCACACAGCAACCATATATATATATATATATATATATATATATATATATATATATATATATATATATATATATATATATGGTCTTTATTGTTTACCATATACATGTTGTCTTTGTTTCTGATAAAAGTATATATTTATATACTTTTATGAATCTACACACAATCACAATTTCACACAAGAATATAAATAATGAACTCTTCAAGAATAATTCCCTACTTAATAAATTAGGATTTTAAGAAACATATCATACAAAAAAAAATTATATTTTAAATACACAATTAAATAACATACTGTTTTACATTTAATTATTTGAGCATAGCCTATAAATGCAGCACAATTGAGAATGTTTTATCAATAACAAAATGAATTCTGCTTTTAATTCAAATTAAACTTTCTCAAATACTTTAGTAATTTCTTACTAATTGATTGGGAAAAGAAATTTATTGAAGAATATATGAAATAAAAATAGTAAACTGAACATTTGAAAACAATTTTATCTCAAAATTGGAAACTACCTGATAAATAATTCTAGAGAGAAACTATAGCATACGGCCTAGGGCAAATATTTAAATAAATAAGAATGAATCATGAAAATATAATTGAAATGATATAGCTACTTTATACAGTTTTCATGATTTAAGTAATCAAAAATGATAACCTATAGTAAAATATTTTTCTCTTTTAAAAACCAAAATAAGAAAGAAAAGCATTGTAATTCAAAATAAATTACATAATATTTTAATAAAATGTCTTTTTACAGTTTCCATTTGCTAGCAGTAATGTCAAAGCAAATGTTTAAAAGATCTTAATTTCCATTAGTTTTAAAGATCTTCTTGAAGCCTATTTTTTTCAAGAACAAAAAAAGAAACAGATCTACTTTAAAAACACTGCTGACAAAATTGGAGATTTTAGTAAATATTCAGCTACTCTGACTAACAGAGTAGCAATAATGATTGGACAGAAGACAGGTTTAAGGGAAATTCCTAAAAGAAAAGAGGGGGCAATATGTCCTATAATCCCCTATATTATTCATTAGAGAGCATTATGTGAAAAGTGAAGCTGAAATTTTCAAATTTGTAGTTTAAATTGTTAATATGTTAAGAGCTGGAAAAGTAGCCTTTTTGCATAGACAACTAAAGCAGTTTTTGATGGAAATCAAAGGTAAATAGGGAGACTTACTGACATATAACCATGTAAGATAATAAGTGGGGGATGGAAAGTGCCTTGAATATTTTTGGAGGATAATGAGTTGTCCCATTTTGCTTGTTATCAGCAACAGAGAAAGAACAAGCAAATGAAACTATAAATTTTTCTATATTGAAATTCAAGAGATAATTTAAGAACTCAGGATGAAAATAAGATTTAAATAAAGTGAAAAGTGGCATACAGCTTCACATGAATTTTTATGATATCAAAAATGAGGAACTAGAACCTTATCTACAGTTTGATCAAGTGCAATCTTTATGCTTATTCATTTCTACAGATCAGAGAAGAAAAGGAATTATAGTTTTTTAAACTGCTTACAAAAGAAAAATACAGAATCTAGTAAAAAATTTCATAAAAATTGACAAATATTTGGAAGCATTTGCATATTTCAAATAAACTAAAATCTTATGCAAAAGTGAAATTAAGAATGAACTAATTTATTTTTTAAGCTTAGAGCAATTTTAATATCATATTGTTATTCACAAATTTTTAATTAAAATTTTAGACATCATAAAGTCATAATTGCATGCCATTCCAAGGAATGTTGAAATAACTATAAATTATTGTCTTTTGGACTATTTTAAGTCTGAACAGCAAAAATAGAGGTATTACTAATAGAATGCAAAAATTAATTGCTAGGAACTGTGTGTGATTGATAATAAACTCTTCAAATAATGATTTAGAAAAATAATTCCTTTGAGATCTATTCTGAAATTAAAATCTTCAACACAAATAAAAAGAAATTAAGGGAAGGACATCTTAGAAAAAAAAA
>JAPDSC010082983.1:0-10961 GCA_026290005.1 Latrodectus geometricus | reverse complement strand
GCTGTCTTCCATTGACCTGTGAAGCAGTGAAGATGAATTGGATAATCCTCAGGAAGCATCTATTTTAAAAGAAAGAATAATATTAGTATAAATGTATATAAAGAAACAAACTTGCCAATAATTTAGGAGAATGGAAAAAGGATTATGAAATTTTTTTAAATTGAGGAAATTAGAGTGTTTTAACATATTTTTTTATATTTAACACAAAAAAGTTAAGTTTTAAGGTAAAATGCATTAAGAAATAATATTATTTAAAAAAGAAAAGAAAGATTAAGATTAAGTAAATAAAAATTGAGGTACTTACTTCTTTCATAATAGTCAAACAATCATCATAAGCTTCTCTGCAATGAATTACTAATGGAAATTTCTTCTTCATAGCAATCTTTATTTGACGTCTAAAAACATCTTTCTGCTTGTCTGCAGGACATTCACATCTGAAGAATTAAATATTAAAATTTAATAACTAAAGTCTTTAAAATTAAATACTTTTACTTTAAATTAGGATACGAAAGAGTTTATAACTATCTTGATATATTTTACTTACTCTTCAGAATAATCCAAGCCTATTTCTCCAAGAGCACGAACTTTTAAGTGAGTCAACGCATTGACCAAATCTTTTTCAATTCTGTCATTATAATATTTAGCATATTTAGGGTGGCAACCAAATGAAGCCCAAGCATTTTCTTCAATTAACTGTTTCGTCCACACACGATACTGAAAATGTAAAAATTCAGAATTTAATATTTCATCCAGAAAACAAGTAAAGAAGTGTTACACATGTCAACACAAAATGATTTAATGAATAAGAAACATACTTTTTTAAATAAAAGGGGCTCACAAAACACAGTAATACAGCCTTCGTAACTCAGAGGGAAATCTTGCTTATTTTCACGCAAATAATCAGCATAATTTCCTTGAAATTGTTTCTTTTCCAACAGCAAATCTAGATGACAGTGAGTATCAATGAAAGATTCAGCATTAAAAGAAAGGAGACTCTCAACAGACGGAGACCATTTTGTAGACTTTTGAGAAGACCTATAATTGAAATAAATCATAAGAAACATAAATGATAAAGAAATATTATAAGGAAAAATATAAAAAAATTTAAACATATATAAATCTGAATAAAAATTTTATATAATAAGCAATATTTTCAATTAAATATGCTTTGTTAAAATATGCTTATAGTTACTATTTTTAAAATTGAAGTTTTAGTAATACTAACACATATATAAAAATTAATAAAATATTTAAAGTAAAAATATCAAATTTTTTTAATGCATAAAATTTCTCAATCAGTAAGAAGTAAAAACAATTATACTTCATTACAAAAATAATTCTCAACATTATCTATAACGAAACTTTAAAAAATTAGTAAAATATTTAAGTTGGAAAAAAATGTTACATTTAAACAAATAAAAATATTTATTATATGTTTTATATTTCAGAAAAATTTATTTTTTCTGAATAATTATGTTGGCGTATTTAATCAATTAATAATACTAACCTAATATTTTTATCTTATAATTAATGCGGTAATTTTTAAAACGAATTAAAACTAGAGTAAACACATGCATCTGTAGACTATCCTGAATAACAACTTTTAATTATCATTGTAAACTAAACTTATCAATTTTTAAAATTAGCTTTCTTTAAAAATTTGTAATGAATGCAATTATTGTCGCCAAATTCATGGGAATCATAGTAGAAGATTTAAAGAAAATGACATTCCTTGAATCCAAAATCCTATCTCCCTGTTCAACAAAACATTCTTTGGTCTTCACTCACATCTGAAACCCCATTCTCTCTCTAAAAACTCAGATCCCTTAAAATCTCTCATCAGGCAAGTTCTAAGGTAGGGCTCAGTAAACGGTTCTTCTTCAAGAAAATGAAGATCACAAAAATGCAGTTTTTGAAAGAAAGTCTCTGAAATGTATCCTTGATGACATAAAAGAAATTTGTCCTTAGGTAAACATTGAAATTTATTGACTGAGAAAACATTAAAAGTACTTCAGGTATTTCAAAAGAAAACCTCAACTCTAGAACTTGGCATGCCTTGGACACTCAAGACAAATATAATGGAGAAGTACACAAAAGATTAACGATCTGCTGTTTTTGGATTAATTATTAAAAATTTTAATATTAGCAAGGACTTGCTTAATAAGAAAATGGAAAATACATAAAAAGTAAATAAATAATATAAGACCCTATAAAATACGTCAAAATTATACTGGTTTTTCTTTCCAAAGTTACCGTATTTTCTAGCATATAATCCACAGATTATATGTGCTTAATGTTATTTGAATTTCGTTTTGCGTATTATACGTCACCTCTGAAAATAATCTGATAAAAAAAATTATCTATATGCAATGAAATTTTAATAAAAAGGCTTGTTTGTGTTTTATAAAATAAATAACGGAGGACGACACATCTCAAATAATATTTTTCCTCTATAATCAATTCTGTCCAATTATGTTCAAGAACGAATTCGGTTCCTCAAAATATATTACAGCTGCTATTGGTTAGCGTCATTTCCTATTGTAATAAGTTAAGTTATTTCAAGTTTGTATATCCTCATGGGGAAAAAGCATATAAGTTACACAGCAGATTTTAAACTATGGAGGAGGCAAATAAGAAATGACAACAAGCGTTTGTAAGGTATAAAAATAAACATGCTGAGTACAAAAGAAAAATTGCATTTAATGCGCAGCTCGCAAATAATCCTTTTCTTTTTCTTTCATTTAATTATCAATGAAACAAATATGTTGTAAAAATTTGTGTAACCTCATTTTAAAAGTTATTAAAAATTGATAAGTTTTATTAGAATCTTCTCGAAATTATAGCTGTCATGATCGATCTGATACTTTCATCTCAACGTATCGCACTTTGAAAGAAGGAAAATCCAAAACAAGTATTTTTCATAATAAATAATTTTTTCTCTAGAATTTATTATATTTTTAATGACACTGAGCATTTTTATTTTATGTAATAAGCAGTAGATATTTTCGACTACACGCTGAAAAAATTCCCGCAGATTATACATCGCTCTGTATTATGCGAAGTTTTTTCATTTGCCAGAAACAAATCACTTGCGGATAATTTGCGGCTGTTTATTATACACAGAAAAATACGGTATTATGGAAATTTTATCCATTAATGTGAAATTAGAAATTCTAAATAAAATAATTAATGAAATTTTTATTTTTAAATAAAGTTTTTAGATCACTTAATACTTATATTAGCAATTATTTATCCATCAAAAAAAATTAAATTTCAAAAATTAAAAATAATCAAATTACCATTTTAATTAAATTTAGCAAAATATCTGCAGTACTTTAATCAAAATTTAAGGTTTTTGTCTTTTAAAAGAAGATTCTTTTTAATAAGAAAAGGAATAAGTACATACCTGTCTCCAGATGCTTCTTTAATAACTGGCTCTTCTTCATTATCATTTGTTGTCTGAATTGCTGAGACATAAGCAGGATTCGATGACGGTGATAGGAGTAATATGTTGTTTCCGAAATCGTTATTTAGTTTATCTTCTTGTGATGAAGTTTTTGACAATAATGACGATATATAAACCTGCTCATCAGCATAATCAAGTGGAATTTCCTGGGAAGATAGATAACCGGATGGAGAAGGGGAGGAAATGCACAGTTCAGGACTTTCATTAATCATTTCTAAAGGAATTGGTGGAAAGATAACAGGCTCTTCTTCCTTATCAAATGTAGTTTGAGTTGCTGACACATTAGAAGAATCAGACGATGAAAGAAAAGGATACTTTTCGAAGTCACAACTCAACTTATCTGCTGACGAAGAAGTTTTAGGAATTGGTGGTGGAATATAAACCTGCTCATCACCATTATCAAATGGAATTTCCTGCAAAGATAGATAACCGGATGGAGAAGGTGTGGAAATACAGAGTTCAGGATTTTTATTAATCATTTCTAAGGGAATTGGAGGGAAGATAATAGGCTCTTCTTCATTACCAACTGTAGTTTGAGTTGCTGACACATCAGAAGAATCAGACGACTTGAGAAAAAGATACTTTTCGAAATTGTAACTCAACTTGTCCACTGAAGTTGAAGTTTTTGGCATTGGAGGAGAAATATAAATCTGCTCATTAGTGAATTCAAATGGAATTTCCTGTGAAGATTGATAATCAGAGCTAAAAGATGGAGAAGGTGAGGAACTACACAACTCAGGACTTTCATTCGTTGCTTCTTCTAAAGGAATTGGTGGAAAGATAATAGGCTGTTCTAGATTATCAATCAAGGATTCAGGAAACTGGAATTCCGAACTATAAACAGGTAGATCTGTAGTAGGTGGCGAAAGTGAATTCTGAATATAAGACTGAGTGGGACACACCATTTCACTTGGTTTGGGAGGCAAGATATTTCCAGAATCCACAACATAATTCAATTTCTCCATTGGCATCAAACCTATAAGAGATACAACAAATAAGTATTCAAAATAAATTAATAAAACAAATGTTCATTCAAGGATTATCTTATTTTTATAAAACTTAAAAATTAATTATTTTATATTTTGAGGAAATAGGGTATAATTTAAGTTGAGTATTATACAAAAACACAATTACTAGATATGATAATTTTGGAAATTAATTTTTATTAATTTTTCTGACATTTACTTAATGTTTTTTCCATAATGTACTTGCATTTCCATAATTTTTTAAACAGTAATAAAATTTTCTTGAAAAAAAAACATGCATCACTAATTTAAAAAATGCTTAATTTTTGATAGAAAAAATCATCTTAATAATATATTAAAACCAGAATGGTATGAAATTTAAATTCCTTATTAAAATACTATTTTTATCATAAATTTTTTATATGAAATTACGAAAAATTTAATAAATTTTCAAAGTTTTTAAAGATTACTAATATGCATATAATGAGGGAATTGTGAATATCCTCTATAAAACTACAACCAATGAGCAACATTTAATTATGTATCTCATATTTAATCACTTACATCAATGAAAAAATGACTAAAACAGATTGATTATTTATTAACTTACTATATTTATTTCAAACAAAATGTAAACATATTAAAATTGAAGATTTAAAAACATCAATTTTAAATATGGTACTGTAAATTGAAAGGAATGTAAGCATACATATTAAAGTAAACTGTGAAGATACCATGATTGAACTCCCATAACTAAACGGAAAAATAGTTTTAAATCATAGACACCCAGCTAATACAGTAATCTGTGTTAATTAACTTTTAAATTTTATTGTTATTAGAAAATTGCAGATTAATATGGAAAAATTAACAATTGTTTTGATGCATAATTCTCACTCTATGTTGCATTTAATTAATAGATTTTACAGAATTGCCTTTTCTTGAGTATCTAATTATTACAAACTGTAATAAAATTGACCTAATTAATAAAATTAATGGACTGGTAAATATTAACTTATTTTACTCTGCGCGACTTAAAATTTTTATTATCAAAATTATCTAAGCATTCTAAATGTTTTTTAACTAAATTTTATAAAATTTTTATACGGAGGAGTTATTTTAAGTGTTTTTCAAAACATTAAATATTTTAAATAGAAAAAAATTAAGTAATAAATTTCCTGAAAAATATGTTAAGATTTAGAGTTTTTCTACATCAGAAATAAAAGTATTAAATAAATATGCAAAAGTGAAGGGAAAATAATTAGAAAATAAAAAACTACAAAATTGATTACCGTTCACATCTGAGATTCCTTCTTGTAAGTAAGAACTGCATTTATCATTCTTCTTGATATGTTGAAGGGCTGCAAGAAAATAATTTAGATTAGTAAAACAAATATTTTTTAATAACGCAATATAAACTACTTCAAAATTAAATACTGTTTAAGAAAAATAAAGTCCAGCTTAATTTTTTGTTTTTATTAATGTAATAAAAATAAAAAATTGTATTAATCCTTTCTTTTAATGTTAAAACTTCCCAAGTAGACATTATACAAAGCACTTTATACCCTATATTTGCAGGGATAGTAGTGGATAGCACAAAAATTCAGTACATATTTCAGGACGTTTTAAGGGCAAATTTTTATTAACATTTTGAAGTAAAAGAAAAATGAATATTAATAGCATTTAAAATTTGCATTTGTAAACATAGAACAATAATTTAAAAAAATAATTAATAAATTTTCTTTATAGTAAATATTAATCATTTTTCTTTTAAAGTGAAATAAATCAAGCATTTTAACAAACTAATAATATAACCGAGTCTTATTAACATTGATTACTATAATTAAAGAGTAAGCAACTAACTATTTTGATATATCTTAACAATACAAATATTTAAAAAGATGTTTCAATTGTAAAAATGTGATATAATTTATATAATTGAGCTTATTTATATAATTAATTATGATTTGCAAAAAATTAGTAAATGTGGAAAAATGCACAATGAAACATGCTAATTTATCAAAATTGATAGCCTAACAAATTATCCTTCCATTACAATTTCCTTTTATAATGGAGCATAAACAAATTCTTCTTATACATCAGACCACTAAGTTTCGATCTCCATTTTATTGGCATAATATGTGTTATAAGTTTATATTTTAAGCTCACCGCTTATTTCAATAGTTAGGAATTACCCAGTAAAAAATTTGCAATCAATTTATTCTATAATAGATGAATTTTATAAACAAAAATAATATTTTATTGCCTGATTTTTGCAAAGTAATTTGGAGTAATCGATTGCTCTAGCTGCAAGAAAAGCAACCAATTCTCTAATTTATCACATCGAAACATTAATTACAAATTATCTCATATATTATAATCGAACCAAATTGTAAAAAATTCAATTTACTACAGAATCTTATTATCTACAATAAAAAAATTGAAAAATATATTGCAAATTTAAATTACAATATCCTAAATAGTTTAAAAAATTTAAAATACAAACAAAATGCAATTGTATTACTTACCATTGCCAAACATCTTAGCACCTCCTTGAAGCAATTGTCTGTTATAGACTGAAACAAGAGCAGATTTTCCCATCCTAAAAAAACAATTACATATACATTTAGAACAATTGTATTAGGATAATAACAATAAAACTTCCTACTTAGAAATTTTCCAGAAAGGAAGTTTCACTTTAAATATATCTCTAAAGATTTGATCTCTTACATATTATTAATTAAAACTTCATTAAATTTAATTAAAACTAGCTTATTATAAAATTTTATAAATCATAAACATCATGATAGAGTTGAATGGCTACAGAAAAGTAACTGTATTAAATTAAAAAGTAACTAAAGCAATGTTTTAAGAATAATATCTAAATACACGATTATTAATAATATGCAATCTTAAAAATAAATTCAGGAAAAATTGGCTTATTAAAACCACGCTATTGAAAAATAACTTTTAAAAATAAAAGTTTACATAATCAAGGGATACATTCTTCAACATATTCAAAAGCACAATGTTACATCTATCCATATTTGTTCATTTACTAATTTAATTAAAATTAAAATTTAAATTTACACAAAAAATTTAAATTTTTTTAATCTGCGTAATGATTTTTGATTATTAATATGATTACAGTAATTTAAGTGGGAAATTAATTACTAAACGGATTAAATTTTTTTAATTAATCCGATTAAACTTTTTAATAAATCGGATTAAATTAGAGTTAAATGATTAAGCATTCGGTATATTATGAAAAATAAATATTAAAAAACGAAATGTAATATTTGATTTAATCATGTGCATACTTCATTATTTTATTAAATTTATGCTAAGCAAAAATAGAAAAAAACAATGGTTACAATTTTTTTATAAAAAATTGCATAAAAAATTTGTAGCGCACATACCGGTATAATGCATTTAAAAATAGTAGACAAAATTCGCTTCAAATTTAACATAATAGTTAAAATATAATTAAAGCATCGACTGTAAAAAAATACAATACTTACGTGTACACTTCAATAACGTCTGTCGCGATAATAACACAAAAAATATAATCGCCGTATTTTTAAAGCAGATTTAAGAAATGAAATTTAACCTTGCTTCGATACTGGTCCGAAAGCAAATGGAAAGATAGAAGCTTCCGTATCTGCCGCTCGAAGATGGGTTTACACTGAGCATGCGCAGAAAAACAAAACCGGTTTTTAAGATGTTCGTCAAGTAGGGTTGCCTTCTAATATTTGTAAGCCGGGTATTTAAAAATCAGTTAGAAATTCAAGAACCCTATAATTTAGGGTTAATCTCGATTCTTGGCGAAAACTACTTGCAAATGAACTCAAACATTTCTCATGTGTGCTTCACATTAAAGATAGATTTAGAAATGTATTCACATAATTCAATAAATAAGCAATTTTTTGTGAATAAATACAAAATTATATACTTTTAATTAAATTACTCATACCTCATTGACGAAAGTAACTCAGTATTGAAAATTAATCTCTAAGTAACTTATATATCATACTTTTAAAACGAATTTTAAACTAAACAGTTAAGATGCATAATATTAACGATTCCATTGCAAACTCAAAATATTCATAATTATGCTATTACTAACAGCTCATTTCTATTTTTAAACATGAGATATAACAGAGATAGCGATTGAATTTTAAATTAGTATTTTTTGGATATGACGAATTTTCTTCGCATTATTCACAGGTTTTTGCCATACAGAAGAACTCACTTCCAATATTTCATGCTACTATCACACGTGAACAAAAAAAATGTATATATATAAATATAATGTTTTAAATTAAGTTCTTATCAAAGGTTTCTTATTTTATTAATAGACTTAACTTTATTTTTCTTGACTTGATAATTTTAACCATTAATATGGTTAAAATTATCAAGTCAAGAAAAATAAAGTTGTAATAGAGAATTGTTTTGTAAATATTATTCAGATGAAAATGATATTTAATTAAGTTATTTATGAAAAAATATTATATTAAGAGTTTAAATTTTGATCAAAAAAGGTTTTATTATTTAAAGCTTCACATTTCGATTATCGACATTTCAAGAATTATAAATACTATTTTTTTATGTCAATAATTAATAATGAAATAACAGCAAAAAATACAGAATTAGGGAGCAATTTTATGCAGAACGAAAAAATATCCACGAAATTTAATATTATTTTCAATGAAGTAGTTCAGCTGCAATATTTTTTCCACATACAACTTCTCTGCACAAAAAATACCCATAGTTATTTGTGCAGGCAAAATAAATTATGAAAAGTAATACTTGCACAAATTTCTACATTTCATTTGTGATGAAATTCATATTGAAGAAAATATTTCATTTTACATTCTTGTACTTTTTACTTCAGTTATAAAATTTAATGTTTTCAGAATAATATTTAGAAAGGCAAACGGTAAGGTAGTTTTCTAAAGCAATTGATTCTTAATTTTATATCAACAATTGTATAAAAGAATTACAATAATTAATTGATTCGTAATAATTCACTAGATTTCATCATGACCAAACTTTATAAACACTTTTAAAGTTTATATGAGTGTTTTTACAATTTTACATGAAACTATTGAAATCATTTCTGTAATCATTCTGTCATATAAGTAAAATATTAAAGCTTTGAGACAAGTGATTTGTTAATAATTTATGAATAAATTTGATGATCAAATGTATATTAAATAAATATTCTGTATGCATTATGAAAAATTTCATTTAAAGGCGGATTTTCAAAACAATTAATGATTCATTTCTATATTTATTATTAAATCAGTTATTTATTTTTTAAATTCATCTACTGTTATTTTATTATATATATATATATATATATATATATATATTATTCATAATTTTTATATATTTTTAATGTATATACCATAATTTTTGATATAACGAATTATTATCTCAATGAGTATAATAATAAGAAAAATATAATAATTTCATAATTCCTTATCAACTTAATAAATTAAAAGTGAATTTATTTCTTCTAATTTGTATATATAGAATATCACTGAGAGCAATATTTAAATTTTATTTTGCTACAAACATTCACATTTATAAAAAATAATAAATTTACTTAAAATCTGAAATGTGTTACAAGTAACAGATTGATTTATTTCTACAAAAAATGTTTTCCTCTTACACATTTAACTTTTTAATAAACTATAAATAGCTGATGACAATAATCTACATGCAAATATGTACATATATGTTAGAATTATCGAATTTAACAATCATATTTAAATATTTGCTAGCAATTATCATTTAAGTTATTGGCTAGAGTTTAAAAAAAATGAAAGATTTTTAATATTTATTTTGTTATTTGTTAAGCTATCTAAAAATTTGGCTGAAAGAAAGACATAAATCTTTCTTTCAGTCTCATTTTTCATAACAACATTTAATTTTATATGATTACAGGTTTAGAGTCAAAGTTTGTATCATAAATATTATTTGGTGATAAAAGTCCCGCAATTCTTATCTGCATAAAAAAAGTCTAAACTGAATGTACATCGAACAACAACTATTGTAATTTAGATTCAAATTTCATTCTAGTGAAGACTATTTCAATATATCTATCACATAAAAGAAAATTTTTGCAGTTCAGAATTAAATGTTATCATGAACGCTTCACATAAAATATTTTATATATTCATAGTCTGCAACTAATAATTTTAAGATGATTTATAATGTAATGTAATTATTCATGAACAATTGAATGTTTTAATGATAATTAACTATTTATGCTTAAAATTTTTTTATTACCTTTCAACAAAAATAAGCATTCTGAATCAGATTTATTTCCAAAACCAATATTTTTTTTATAATGCTCTATATTTTCCTAAAATTTTATTTTCGGTAAATAAAAGTGTTGAAAATTGTTGACTTCTGACTTGAAACGATAAAAAAAGTGAATCTATTTGCAGTTTAACCACACAATGAGTTGTCATCTTTTTGAAGATTGATCGCAACACATAACTTTTGCTAAGAAATTCGCTTTC
>JAPDSC010082982.1:0-11664 GCA_026290005.1 Latrodectus geometricus | reverse complement strand
TATCAAAATGGAACTAATTTGAAATAACTCCCCAAATCGGAAATTTGACATCTTTTTATATTATTTGTACATTATGTACCCAAGTGTTGAATTTTTCAGGGTAACCTTGGAACTTGACATAATATTCCTTTCTTCCATGTTTTATCCTCGTTTTTAAAACTTTCTCGATTGCATAATAGCCAGAATCCGATATTCTCTATAGTTCATGGTCGTAAAATGTACCTTTGATAACTTCTCCTAATAAATTGAACCGATCAAAATACAACCAAGTGGGAAAAAAAAAAAAAAAAAAAAAAAAAAAAAAAAAAAAAAAAAAAAAAAACGAATCGTTTTAAAAATGACTTAAAGGTTAAATTATTAAATTTATTTCTATGAAATTAATCTCAAAGTATATTTAATTGAAAAAATATTAAATTTTATTTTCACGTCATTTGATTGGAAAAAATAAAAGATTTGCGCGAGGAAAGAATTTTGTTTTCCATAAAATGTTGCATGGAGGCGCTGCCAGAAAGGGACGTTCACCCTCGCGGTTACGCTTAGCCGCCCTCATTTACATTTGTCGGAAGATGAGGTGGTTCCTTCGGGATCCTGTTGACTTGGTAGTAGGTGATATCATGCTGCGTCGATTATTCTTCGAGAAATGACTTTTTGGTTATACGATTTTTTTCCGTTCTAATTTGGAGTTTTGTTTATCAAAATATGGAAGAAAGAGTTGCGTCTAATATAACTGCAATAATAATGAAGAGAAGGTGCCTTTTAAACTCCAATGTCTCGAAAGGTTTGCACAAATGTAATTCATTTCTGTTATGCGTGATGGTCTTGTATCAGGAATTTTCAGCCTCATAAGAAAAGACCTCTAGAACATTTATTTTCCATTGCAACTGGATTTTATCCTTTGAAGACTGTGATTCAACAATTAATTTGTTATCTGCGAAATATTTACTTACATTTCCTCTCAGGGAAAGTTCTTGCAATCAGAAAGTTCTATATCGACACAACCAGATTTCTATTAGTTAATGGCCTAAAGTCTGGAGAATTTCTGCTTTGGCACACATATTTGGTGCTTCACTGACATCAATTGCCATGCAATAATAATTTTGAATGGCAGGAAAAATGCTTACTATACAGATAATCACTGAGACAAAGGATACCAGAAAGCTTATTTTTCAACGTACAAATAAATAATAAAATAAATAAAAATAGTAATCATAAATCAATCATTAGTAAAACATAATCCTTGTCATTTCACTGCAACGAAATAAATACATATGAAATTCAATAAATATTTTAATAAATGATAGGATAAAAAAATAGCAAATGCAAATTTCTCATTGTTTATCTCTGTTGTATTAATTGAAATGAATTAAAATAATTTAATCTCAAAAAAATTAATCGTTAGACTTATGACATAAATCGGAATCATTTTTAAATGTTTTTATATATAAAAATAAAATATTTTATCCAATATATGTTTACTTCTCCTATATTCAAAAATATATTTCACATGTGTTATGGAGGTATTATATTTTAGCTTTTAGTATTTAAAAAAATACTTTCCGTTACTTTAAAAAACATTTATAAGTCAACTTTAACAACAGCCCTGTCTTGAGATTAACAAAACAGAAAAAAAAATTAAAAAACTAATAAATATTGAGGTAACCCCAAAGCAAAAGAAAAAAAAATAATAATAAATAAATAAAAAAAAATAAAAAGAATATTATTTCGGATCAGTTATTTTATAAAGGATAAAGTAAGGTTAAGTCATTCTTTCCGATAAAATGCTTTGATGAGAAAAATGCGACGTTTTTTTAGTAAGGAAGGATAAATGAAAATTTTTAAGCTCTGTAACATGCAATCTAATAATTAGCGGTGAAAATTATTTTTGAATTTAAAGTGCCAATCATGAGAAACTTTTGCATGGAAAAACTATTAAAAGTGGGATGAGAAATCAAAGAAAACTTTTTTTAAGTATAGAAACGAGCTATTTTTTAAATTTTAAGTGAAAGTTAAGAGATCGAATATAAATTAATTTATCAGAAATAAGAATTTTATCTATTTTGTTTAAATAATTTGGGGCTTTCAAACTCACAAATCTATCCATTTTAATAATAAAAAATTCAATCTTTAATATTTTTTTATTTGTGTATATAAATTAATATAATACTTAGAGCCAAACATAGTTTTACTCACAAATGCACCGAAAGTTTGATTATACATATGGAATTAGATATAATTATATATTGCCTTCAAATACCATTAAAAAAACAAGATATTAATATAAACTTTAAATTCAAATTATCATTGTGTATTAAATTATGTGTTCTGGTAAGAAACATTTATATGCATGTCATAATGTTTTCAAGTTAACGGTTAAAATTTGGTATGTATTTCAATTCTTGAAAATTAATGTTAGAATGCCCATGAACAGAAGACGTAAATGAATTTCGATCATGAGATTTTGCTCATTATTTACGCCGCTAAAATTAATCTTTATGGTCTAGCAGATTGTTATTGATATTTAAGTTCATATTTTATTTTATGGGCGTACCTTATATCATTTATGTACAGAGAAACACACAAATATTATCCTTTTATCATTTATGCCTAACTGACGAAGAAGACATTTTAGTTTAATAGTTCGATTTCTGCTTCGAAAGATAATGCTTTTATTTACTCGTTTAAACTGTGGGTCCAAAGAGATCAATGCCTATTCTTAGTAATAGAATAGGACTGCAATCATTGAAACGAAAAATCCCGGGTTCAATCCCAGTCACTGTTGAAAAATAAGAGATGGATGTTGCACTTCTTCCTTTGGTACGTACTGTTGAGGAGGAGGCTTAGGAATTTTACAGGTTTCCTCCCTTGAAACACGTGGATGTGGTTCTCTATCTGTGAAAAGTCCTACTTGAATTCAATTACGCGGTAGATTAAATATGCTTCAACAACCTTAGTCTGTAAAGCTGTTCACTACTCGTTGACAAATTTGCCCACCACCCTGGTATGTAAAAAATAATAGTAAAGAAATAAAAACAAAACCAATGACTTCTGATGATTCTATACATCTTTGTTATTTGTATTGTAGCACAGTTGCAATTACACTTGAATCTTTGTGATTATATCACAAATCCTTTGAATAATTGTCATTTAATATTTCTGCAAATAAAATGCATAGAAAGATGTCTTAAGTCATTATTACCAATTCAAAGAGAAATCATAAAAAGCTGTCCAAGACTATGGATAATGTTCCAAAGTATTATTTATGAATCATTGTATCAATTTATTCAAAGGAAAAGCTCCTCTTAAACATGAAACATATTCAAATTTATAATTGAATATGTTTCATTTATAGGGACACATGTAAATTTTGCAGAATATGTTATTAAATGAGAATTAATTTTAGGATTAGGTATATAATAAAGTAACGTAAGGTTATAGGTAGGGAAACTAAATACCTTTTAATAAGGATTTGCATTGCTAATTCCCTAGATAGTACCCAACTGACGTATTTCGTTGTAGAAGACCATTTAATTGCTTCCTGAAATTAAAGCGCCAATTAAAAATCACTCAGAAAGCATTGTTGTCTTGAGGAAGAAATGCACAAGATAAAATTAAGGAATAATTTTCACGTTTTTCGAGGAACTATGTTTCATGTTTCTATTTAACGCAACACGCGCTTTTATTCCTCGTGGATTAATAAAAGGCGAGTTGATTCAGTTAATCTCTGAAGAGAGAAATGCTTCTTACATATAATTGGAAATTCAAATGCAGCAATTTGTTTTCAACTGGTGCTTTGCCTAAACGGGGAATTAGGCTCGGAACTTCGTATTTCGAAATACTGTTTGATTTTAATTAAATTGATTAGCATCATAAAAAGCGTAATTTTGTCAAAATATTGTGGAATTATTGCCCTTGTGATTTCACTAACGACTGGATTGGAATTTAATTTAATATATTCAAATATGCTTTAAGAGCCTTATAAAATAATTAATTATAAATAATTCCATTAAAGTGAAACTTAAAAATTTTTTTGTTTTATTTTTAAAATAATTTTATTTATATTTTATAAATGGTATTAAAATAGGAGTAATTTTTATAGAATTTTTTTCCAATTAAAGTCATTTACTTAATGTAACAATGGATATTTGTAATTGAAAAACTGAAATATTGGGCATTGACTAAATTAATTTTTTTTTCTTTTTATGAATGATTTTGATTTAAAAAAAATTTATTTTCTAATCCAGTTATTTTAAATTGCTTGCAGCGGTTTGGCTTGCTTGTCTTTGTACTGACCTTTTCTAATCACGAAATTCAAGTCGAACTGAATCTATGGTCTTAAATAGATTTCGAAATACTCAAACAACACCCACAGCTTAGATGAGAATGAAACCTTAATGTGAATCAAATCCAAGCAAATAGAATATGTGTCTAATGACATTGGATATTTTTTTTCTGGGTGTTTCAGAATTGTTTTTTGAAACCCATGACGTCTAATTGTTGTTCGAAACTCTATTTTATTTAAAAATGGTATTTAATCAGCTGCATAAGTCCTATGGCAGCTGATTAAATACATCACCTGCCATCGGACATCTACATCTGTGTGTGACTCCACAAATAATTTTCTCTTTCTGCGACAATAATATTTAACAGATTTAATGCATATGTTACCGTGAAAGACCGAAATCAGAGAATGTCGACATTCACCGGTGAATGTCAACACATACCAAAAACGTTGGTGAAAGACCGTAGAATTGATTACATTTCTTGCAATTTCGGACCATCGCCGGTATATGTCGACAATCACAGACAAACTTTGGTGGAATTTGAAAAGATGATTAAAGAGCTCGAAAAGGAGATAACAGAAGGCCATTCCCGGGCTTCCCTTTCCACCACAGCATTTAATTTGTTTTTAATTTGTTTGTTGTCAGGTTTGTCCCGCGGGTTAAAAATCCTCTACACTTCTTCTACTCACCGTGATTGGTCACTCCTCCTTTCTAAGAGAGGTGATAAGTTACGTCACACATGTGACGTTTTTCACGCCTGAAATATTGAGATAAGAAAATGCAAATCTGCATTTCTCCTCTCCGGATACGGAGAGATGAAACGCATATTCAAGATTCAGCATTAGTGCATTGTGGATGTCGACATTTGCCGGTGTAAGTTAGAAATGAGGATATCTAGCAAATATTTCGGACATACACCAAGCGACTACGTGAATGTTGACATTCACTAGCGAATGTCGACATTCTCCAGATTTCGGACTTTCACGGTAACACATACATATGATAGCATTATTGTGAACATATGTTTGCAAGACTAGATGTAATTTCGTCGGACTTCTTAGAGTTCCTTACACTATTATTAAAGGCACAAGTATGAGATTCTCCTGGTTGTTTATTTGCTATGAGAGTTACTCAATAACAAGATAATATTTTGGTCCATTTCTGACAGTGCAGCTTAAAAAGTGGTGGAGCATTTTTCTTGAAAAGTATTGCACGTCAATTTTAATAAATGATAACTTACAAAAAAATAGAAATATTTTAAAAAACATTTGCATTGTCCTTGTCGATTTAAACTAACCTATGATTTATTGATTGCTTGCATAAACAATCAAATATTAATATTTAATACGCTTTACATGCTGCATGAAATAAATTTATCTTTACTCAATGATTAATGAGTATTTAATTTTTAATAGTGGTATCAAGAGAGATAAATCTGTAACAATACATAAAATAACCCATCCCACTAAGATATTGCCCAGCATTTCCTTTTCAAGTGCTCTCTGAAGAGCTCATCCCACTGACACATGGACTTGTTTTGGATGGGTGGACAAAATTGTATTTTCAACATTATGGGTGGAAACGATAATTTGTTTTCACTCACAGACCAATCATAAATAAAATAAAATAACGTACACATGATCTCATCTGTAACGAAAGAAACAATCACTTTATGGATAATAAATAATTTTCAAAATAATTAGAATTTTAGTGAAGCTGTTTATGCAACTACTTTCCATTAAAAAAAGGGTTTCATTTGTCCTTGAACTTTCTTTAAAAGCTGACACAGACCAATCCTCACACATTAACAATAAAATATTAAATTTTTTAATAAGACATAATAAATATCCTACAAATCAATAAGTGAGCAAGAGTCCTTTTCTTGAGCTCTTATCCACACAGCAGCGACTTTCTATCTAAAAATTTTCTTTTTACCATGTTCCTTTTTTCAAACCCTAAAAATGCAGGCAGCCCTAAGGTGCCCTACCTCTACCTCCCTTTAAAAGCAACATAAGTGAAAAAAAATGTGACTCGCTATATAAAAAAAAAAAAAAAAAAAAAAAAAAAAAAAAAAAAAAAAAAAAAAAAGCCGTAAACAGGAGTGTTGTAAAGAAAGTTTCACTCACTTGACAGGGAAATAAATAATTTGGTATTAGTTCCATCATTGTGTTGTGTTGAGAACTAGATCCACAGTTCATGTTAGTTTTTAAAATTAAATCTAATCTAGTTAATGTTTTGAAAAATAGGCAATCTAGTTGTTATTTTGAAACTAGATAATCCAACTGTCGAGTCTGAATCCATGACTGTAGTGATTAAAACTAGATCTATTCTAATTATGTTAAAAACCCCCCATAGCTTTCATTTGGTCCATTCCATAATTCTTGTATTGAGAACTAGAAATAATTCAAGATTTTTGTTTTAAAAATTAGATCCAATACATTTATTTTGCTGAAAAATAAATTATTGTTTTTGAGTTTTCTTGTAATGAAAGAACAAGTATAACAATTCTTCTAGCACATTGAGTAATCACTAAAATGCCAGATAAAAAATAAAATTTTAATATTTTGCAAAATTTTTCAAGTCGTAAACCTGATAAGGCTATTATTCTTGCAGTTTAAAGAAATTTTCTTATACTCTTCAGTATTTATTATACATATAACTGAAGAATCCCTCACTAAAACTTTTGATTCTATTAAAATATGAAAATAAATTATTTTAATGTGTTTGCGTGTGTTTTTCAAAATTCAAATAATCAACAAATATAAAAGTTGATATACTATCAAAAATAATAACTTAAATTGCTATTTGTAAATTTTTTTCTTGTATTTGAAGTAGTTCTGGAATAATAAAGCAAAATGTCATCAATGTAATACAAGCCATGAATCAATTATTTAAGCATATTTAAAATTACTCAATTCATTTTTCATTTAATATGATACTCTAAATCAGAGATGGGCAAACTACGACCCGCCGGAATGTTCTATCCGGCCCGCGGATCGAATTTTAATTTGCCGGTCAGAGGTCAATTAAAAGAAAAATTCATATATTATACATCCATCACCTTTCCTACTTTGTTTAAATATTATATTTTTTCTTCCTTTTTTTCAAAGAGCTGGTAAAAGATTGCATTTTGAGTTCGAACGCAGATTTCAAGATTTCAGTGCCATTCAAGCAGAATTTTATATTTTTACCTTGCCATTCAACGTAAATTGTAAAGCAGTGAGGTCACATTTGCAGCTTGAATTAATTGAGTTGCAATTTAACAATCGTCTCAAGCGATTGTTTCTAAATATGCCAAAGTTAGAGTTTTACAAATCATTATCGAAAGTAAGTTTCCCAAATATAAAATCTCATGCCCACAAAAGTGCTGTGTTTGCTTCATTTTATATATGTGAACAAGTGTTTTCAACTATGAACCTTAGAAGGAATTATTTCAGAAGTAGACTGACAGATTAGCATTTAGCATCGTTCCTTAGAATCAGTACATCTCAATTTGAACCTCAATATAAGGAACTTTTAAAAATGAAATCGTACTTTCATTTATCTCATTAATATATTAAATTGTAATACTCGTATATTATTTTTAAAATTTTAGAAAAATTCTTTAAAAAAAAAAAAAAAAAGAAAAATTTCTCCAAACTTTATTTTTTCGATTTTTGGCCCGCGATCGAAACAGTTTGCCCATCCCTGATCTAAACGCATTTTTTATTGATAGATTGAAATAAAATAAAAACTCAACAACTAAATACTTATATTTTATAATTAAAATAACATTAAATTATATAATTAATATTATTTATAATAGCTATTATATATATATATATATATATATATATATATATATATATATATATATATATATATATATATATATCAGATATATACTAAGATATATTTAATACATAAAGATAAAACAAAGAAGAAACTATACAATCTAATATCAATATGATAAAATCAAGAAAAACAATGATATATAATATAATTAAGGAAAGAGCATAGGGACCACGTCTTCATCAGTAGGGAGATGGTCAACTGTGCAAAAAAGATACCCTTTTCTGACTAAAACGAAATACAAAGTTTTAAAAATATTCGTGTTATTCCCCCGAAGAATGTCTATAAAAAAAAAAGTAATAAGAAAAATTTTTGCAAGTTAAATTAAGAATTTAAAGTAGTTTAAAATGTTTAATGTGGATTAAATATTAAAGTATAATCAAAGTGAAAGCAGGTGTTTTCGGGATTCTTATAATAACTTCAATGTCTTGGTGGCCCTTCTGTAGTTATGAAAACTCCGCATTGCTTCAATCTTATAAGCGATTCCCTACTTCCTACATATCTTAAAATAAAATTAATAGGAAAATCATTATTTTTAAGTTGATTAATTAAGCGATTAACTTGTTTTTGATAAATTTTAGATTATTGCAAACAAGATATATGCGTTTTAATTCATTAAGTACAACATCAAAATTGTAAATTTTATGTAAATTTTCAGAGATGTTGGATATCCAATAAATTAGTTTATTAACTCTAAAATTGATTAGTTTTATCGAAAATATCTATAAAGGAGTTGAATTTTCAATGTTTATAAATAAATCTAAGAATTCTGTTATTGTAAGAAATGTTGGTTTTAATTAGGGAAAGCTCTTTAGAACAAATTGATCTAGAAATATCACTAAAATCTAAATTATTGAAAATAATAAAAGATTCAATATATCTAAAAGCAAAAGGATGTGGAAAAATAAAACTTTTTTCAAAATAATGTAAAAATAAATTAGCAAGTGTGTTTGAAAAATTTGACCCTTGTGGAATAACGCAATTTTGTATAAAAATATTTTCACCGTTAAAAATAAAGTTTTTATGAATACAAAGTTTGACCAAATTGTTCCAGTAATTAGAATCAATAAGTCCCTGTTATCCTGTTAATAAAAATACTGGATATTACTTAAATTGTCAGTAGGAATACTTATTAAAATATCTTTAAAATCAAATGAATTAATATTATATATAAAATTATTTTAGAGAAAGTCTAAAACCGGTCTATTATTATTAATTATCCAAGTATCTTTAGATTTAACAATTTGTTCCAGAATTATTTTAAGAAATTTGGCAAAGACGAAACCTGGTTTATTCATGTAAGAATTAGTGCCAAAAGTAATGAATCTGAATTTAATAAGAAACTTATGAACATTAGGTATGACTGTCAAATAAAGAATTTGTGTAATCTATAATTATTTATATTAAGAAGTTTATAAAACTCAACATTTTTTTTATTTATGATGTTGGTTGTAGAATTCGAAAGTTTGTAGGTGTTAGAATTTAAAGTCCCTTTATCAATTAAATCTAAGTAAAATTTTTTACAAAAAAATGCATAATAATTAGAAGCTTTGTCAACAGGAGTGATAGTAAAGTTTTCTTTAAGAATTTTAATAGTAGGTTTCAAATGGCTGAATTTAATGCCAGGAAAGGTTAAATTTTTATCAGAAATATATTTTTTAATTTCATAAAATAGTTTAGTCTTCCAAATTATAAAAAATTCAACTGGTTTTGTAATAATTTGAAATTTTAAAAATAAAGGAATCAATATTTTGTAAAATAACTTTAAACTTTTTTTTTAAACTGTTTTTGTTTTATTTAATTGAAAAAGCGGTCTGTATTTAGTACCATTGTTTAAAATTTCTTTGAGCTTATCATCGTTGACAATATTAAGGTCATCTGAAATGATGTGTCCGAAATCGGAGTTTATAAAAGTTTTGAATTCATCATTATAACAGAAGCATTTGGAAAAGTTTCTAGAAACTGCAATATTTTTACGAAATTGATTATAATTAAATATTTTACGTCCAAAAGGAACATCGTAAGAAAATGTAAGTTTAGTGAAAATATCCTCTACAGGAAAAATACCATTTAAATCCTTAATAAAGCTTCTGAAATTTATATTATCAAAATTTCTATGTTGGAAATTAATAATAAAATAATGAAATTTAATATTTTTCAAATTTTTAATTTTATTATTGTTATATTTAAATAGATTATAAAATAAAATCATAAAGTGCTGGTTATTAAAGTGTATATCATTTAAACATTAAAATAGAAATTTACAATCACTATTAGTTAGTTTTCTAATAAAAGTTTTGCAGGACAACCAATTCTAATTTACAGAACAAGAAGCTTCCAATTTGTAAATTTTCACCAAATAAAACTCAAAATCATTCTATGATTTGTTAATTTTTCGACCACTTCTTTTCAATCTTTTAGTTTTATGACTGTTAGATTGAAAGAATAAGAATGAATAACTATTAGAAAAATTTACAATTTTGCCATTAAATAATTCGGTAAGACCGAAAGGTGCAAGGGCTTTCAAATTAATAATGAATCTATGTTCTTTGAAAATTCGACTTTCTGTATTTGGTTCGATGTCAATTACACTAATAACAGCATTGTTAAAGTTTTGATTTTGAAAATGATTGAATTGAAGATTAAATTTATTCCCGTCATAATTTTTGATATTAGATCTGTGTAAATTAATGCGAATATTTAAGGAATTAGAAGTTTGGCCTACATATTTAAATTTACAAAAATTGCATTCAATGAGATATATAACGTTATACATTTTGCAAGCATGAGATAAATTAGGGTTATTAAAGTTAGGACAAGTTTTGCACTTCTTCGTAACACATCTTCTGAATTTTAAACTATCAAAAATATTTTTTAAATTAATAGGATTACCAAATATATCTGAATTTAAACATTCATAGTCCTTTGGTCCTTATGATCTTTCCTTAATTATATTACATTGTTTTTCTTGATTTTTTTTCCTAATTTTGTCTTATTGATATTAAATTGTATAGTTTCTTCTTTGTTTTGTCTTAATCTATTTAATGTATCCTACTTAATTTATATCGGCTATTGTGGGAAAACACAATAGCTGCTTTTCCGCTGGTATGATTGCTTATAATACTTATTTGTTGATTAATATTGTATTTGCTTTTTCTATAAATTGTATTTATTGCTTTATATTATATTATATTATATTATATTATATTATATTATATTCGATAGTATAAACCTCGAAATTTTTATATTTTTACCAGATAAAGGATAGTATAAAATTCAAAATTTTTTATATTTCATTTTGACTTTCAAAAAGTTAACATAATACTGCCGATATGAATTTCTGTATTTCGCGTTTCTTTAACCCTTCTTTGCATAATGGTGTAAATTTCCATCATAACCTATAATGCCCAAAAATTATATAAAAGAACAAATACACTTTAAGTGGATCGTGTTTGGATACCTTTTGAATGTCCATTGCATAAAAAGAAACATAGCTGTCAAAAATGAACAAGTGTCATTATCAGTGCTTAAAGTTGTCTCATTCCGCTGTTTG
>JAPDSC010082971.1:43403-56228 GCA_026290005.1 Latrodectus geometricus | reverse complement strand
GTTATGTTTGTTAAATACTCTTGGTTCAATTTTAACCATTAAAATTTTAGGCATCAGATGTAATTTGTACCCATAAACCATTAAACTGGATGTTATTGTTCTAATTTTTCAAGCGAACTGGTAGCACAGTTAATAAACAAACAGTTATGTGGTTAAAAAACTGTTACATTGTTTCTTTTTTTATTATATTTATTTCTTATTCTGATTCAATATTGTTTTTTTTTTTCTTTTATTCTTCATTCCTGTGAAAATGTAAGTACTTGAAGAAGCGAAAGTCAGTTTAATCATGGCTCATTTTATGTAAGGTAATTTAAAATTTGAAATGTAATAAATTTTTAAAGCATTCAAAATAGATTATCTTGAAGATATTTTAAGAATTTTGTTCATTCATATCTAAAGTAAATTCGAGTTTTTCATCAAAAGTTACTTTTGAAGCTGAAAATGAAAACATTTACTCAAAACATTTTCTTAGAATACATGGAACGAATTTTTTGAGATAGAGTTATGAAAAGATTTCATTCAAAAATATTCCATCTTTTGCAACGACAAAAGGATTTGAATTTTCCACGTGTATAAAACTTGAGTGTTCTTTTCGTATAAATATTTTTTCTACGGTGATATATCGACTAGATTTAAAGAACTCTTTTAAAGTGTATTGACGTATATATTACAAGAATGTTTCGTAATACAGTTCAAATGAAGAATAGTTAGTTTATAGCTCCTTATTTGCTTTTTGATGTTACAGTTTGTAAAATTTTGTATATTTAATTAATTATTAATTAAATTTTAATTGATTTAGTTAAAGTATAAAAATTGAAATTCGCTTAATGAGTGTTTGTGACCCAAAATTCCGATAATAAGGGAGATAGATGGGAAACCTGATTAATGTTTAGTATATTTCTTCAAAGATATTTTTAACTTTTAAACATATTGTGTAAGAAGTGAAATTGGATTAATATCTATAAGAAATAGATGCAGCACAAACAATATAGTTCTTGTCATTTTAATTTCGTCATTTAATGAATTATGTAAAGGTAATAATGTTAAAGTATCATGTACTTTTAAAGATTATTGGTCTTGAAATTGTTATAAAAACAAAACAACCTTGCAGTTTCATCAGTTGTAAATCGTATGGTAGACAGACTAAAGAAAGTGTCTAAGGAGCTCGGTCAATGTTATTTGCTTCATGTTTTCAAAGAAGGATTATCAGCAGCTTCATCAGTTGTTTAACATTAACTGTGAGTGAAAGTGCTACAATCATTGGTCTCACAAATTAATATCGATTAATTCCTACTAATGATTAATTTATCCTTAATTTATATACAAGACTTCATTTTAAAATATTTATACCTATAACACAGAAGAGGATTCACATTTTTATAAGAACAAAATTATAATATGAAATATGGTCTGGTGTGTGATTTAATAATTTAAAAACCAAGAATAATATTAGTTTTTGATTAGTAGATGTTGCATTATGAGTAGAGTTCTAATTAAACTGATCATTCATTTTTTTTAAACTAAAATTACGGGAAATACATCTGCAAAATATCTAATAAAATTTAAGATCAAGGGATCAATATAAATGCGTTGCTATTTATAATTAACATGATTAGTTTGTAGTATTAATATGAGCTTATAAATATATCCAATTTCAAATGCAATTAGATTTGAAGAATTCTGATTGTTTAAACAACAGAAATATTAACCATTGTCATTTGTTGTAATAGAATCAATTTATATCAGCTAGTTGAGTTAATAATGTGTATTTTTTTTAAATTCACTACTTTGCCTGCCTCTGTTGTCACAATATTTACAGAGATTTAAAAAACATGCAAGTTTATACCATATATTACTTTAAGTCTCTATATCGGTAAAAGCAATTTTTTTATTTATGTTTATTTTCATTCTAATAATAGTTCATTCTAATAATAGTTTTCAGAAACAACTACATGTAATTATCTTTTCCGCGGTCTATCACTTTATTATTTTAAATGAAAACTGTAAGCGGCTTATATTTTATTTTTACAATACATTTCTAAAACTGAAATGGAGGATAATAGCTACATTTAACCTATTAATATTTTATAATTCAAAAATTATAATTTTAGTCATATCTAAGATTATACTTTTTCTAAATACTATACATCGATAAAGCATGTAACAATTCATAGACCAATTTATAATTTATGTATATAACCAAATATTTATGTCCCTATTTCAAAAATAGAATGCTCATTTATAATTAAGTTGTTTTTAAAGTATGTATATTTTGTATTTTACCATTAAATTGATGTTTACAATTTTCTTGCAATTTAAAAAGAAATTATATTTGACAAACAGCTTTTCTTCAGTTGAAAGTTTTTCAGTTAAAATCTTATAGAAATAGTGAGTCAAACTCATAACTCTGTGAAAAATATTAGAGATAATTATAAACATCTCCAAAACTCACAGAATATCACATTAAAAGAAAACTCTTCAGGATGCATATTTCTAGCTAATGAAAAAAGTATATATAATAAAGTTTAATTATTAAAATGTTTTAATGTAATTATCTTACAATTACTAATGTATGTAATTGTTTATAGTTGAAAACTATGATTTGAATAATATTTTCAAATTTGATTCATGAGTTAAAAATTGGAAAAAATTAGGAAAAGCAAAGACTGGAAAAAATCGCAGCAGATGTAACAATTTTTTATACAAGATGATATATCTAATGACATTATCATATAAGGTCTAAAAGTTATGATTATTATTTTCATAATGATTAAATGAAAAGGGTGACACTCTGTTTTTACCAAAATACGATGAAATATGAACCACGTGCAATATGATATGCGAATTTATTCATATTGTATATGGCTCAAACATCAGCTTTAATACTTTTGATTAAAATTCTGTGAGGCAATACATATTTCCTTTTTTATATGAAAGGAATCATGTGCAAAGCGTTTGAGAATTGAACTGATTTTTATAATGGTAGAAATAGAATTTATTCCAATGTTGTTGTTAATGACACTTGGCGACGCCAAGCCCGCCCGTCACAAAGACTAAGCGAATGAAGTCAGAGATTGAGCGTCTTCCGTTTTTTTAATAGAGCACCCTCAGTCGAAGGTGTAAGTACGACTTTTGGCTCATAGATTGCAGCACCACCTGAAACTTCCAATTTAGAGATTGAAACCAGTGAAGCTACAAAGCCTGGCTCAACCACCCCCAGAGGTATAAATTTGTTATGGGAACATAGAGGACATTGCGACCCGACGGATTTAACGTGCCCCAGTCGCCATTAGTGAACATGACGGATCTTCGGCTAAGTTGTGATTCGAACTCACCACCTTTTGGTAACGAGAACGACGCCCTAACCAGGCCACCGTTGCCCCAGTTAATTCTATGTTATTATACTAAGTAAACATCGTTTTAAGAAGTTAAATTTTTTATATATTTAAAATCAAGTACAAAACTTACAAAACATAATAAATTTGATAGTTATTAATGAAAATATGCTACAAATTGGGAGCTTTTAAAAATGTTTATTAATTATTTTCAATTTGTATACTTTCAGTTCTGATAAAAATTTCTTTTAATTTTAATAGCGACATAAGAGACTTCATACAATTTTTTTAATGGATATGATATTGAAAACAAATTTTAATTTTAAAAGCCATTTTCCCAAATGTTTTTAAGTTAGATACAAGCTTAGGAACAACTATGGTACAAATATATTACAATAAGATTCCATTTTGTAAGTAAAATTACTCTAATATTATTCAGAAAACAGCGAAAAAAATTATAAAGATTTTTATACTTATTTTTATCTTCCCAAAGTAATTTTAAATAGAATTCAAATTAATTCACCAATGTTTATTAATACTACACGTAACATTTCATTGAACATTCATTGTTTACTGCATAGTAAAAGCATTTTGGAAATTATTTTCAATTATTTTTAAGCTTAATAGTTTGTTTACTTGATTTGGATAATTGCACCAATTCATTTTTATTAATTTATCATCTGAGGTCCTCTACCTAAACCATAAGCGCGTCCCTGATTAAGCTGCACGACGGACAATGCAGCATCGATATTCTGGGTCAATAAGGTCATAAGGAGGAAGGGAAATCCAGCCTCTCTGTGAATCCAGGGATTTGAGCACATGAGGTAGAGGTCTGTCTTTGCTCTTGATGGTGTTCCTTTTCGTCTGGCACCTACCTTTCTACCTGTCCGGCTTGGGATACCCTACCAGTAGCAAGCTATCGCCGGCATAGCCCTCAAGGTCATGGGTGCACACAAGCCTCACCGTCCCGACAAGTCAAGAACACAGACGGGAGACCATAGCTTGGCCAAAGAAGGCTGCAGCAACTTTAATTCATATCCCTTGGCCCTTACCTATCTTGAACATCAATCTATTGCCAACGGTGACATTTCAAAAGAGTGGAAGATCCCACCATGCCACCAGTGGTATGAGGGGAAAGAGCCAGGCTCTTTCTCTAATCTTAAGTGTAATAAAGCCTCACAAACTGCTATTTCAAGGTTAGCAAGCGGTCACATTAAATATCTTACTTTTGTTGAGAATCGTTAGATTTATGCCATTCAGGCAGTCAAGTATGTGCTTAGCAGGTTTCTGCCGAGCACATACTTGACTGCCTGAAGCTCTCAAGAGAAGAGATTTACTCTTCCCCTCTTCTTGTCCTTAACTACCTTTGGGTCAGTGGTCTTTTGGATCTTGTCTAACATCTTCAGACAGTTGAAGGATTAGAAACGACAACAACTTTTTTTTATATTTTTTTACAATCAAAAACATTGCACCTTTTATTTACTAATAATTACATAATGTGAAAGAAATTGCTTCAAGTTTATCATTGACTAATATTCAAGTAAAATTAAAATGATAATTTAGAATAAACACGATTATTTGATAAATATCCATAAAAGATAGTATTTACTACTTGTTAGATAATTTTTATGTTTATTGTATGCATAACTGCATGCTAAATAAGCTAAATTTTTTAAAGTTTAAACCAATTATGTAAAAAAAATATATAATTTAAAATTAATGTCAATGATTTATGCATCATTAATTATAAGTATTTCAAGATATTTCCTTTTAAAAATCAAATAAAAATGCCTATTTAAAATGATTTTTTAAAGTTGTTTTCATTAATTTTAACTATGAAATTTATATTTTACAAAGTAATTAACTTTGAATTACTAATTGATCTAACTTTGAAATACATTAACTCTAAAAATAATGTCTATAAATTAGTTATCATATTCTCAAAGAATAACAATATTTAAATTACAATAATACTTAAAATGATTCATTAATTTTATTTCAGAGTGCTTGATAAATATAAACAAAGTAATGTAAGTATACTTTTCTATATTTAGTTTTTTTTGTGGATATTTTCAGAAAATAATATTCACTTATGAGGTGCGCCTTTTTTTCACATTTTTTATTTACACTAAACGTTTCATTTATATATTTTTAAAAAGAACACACAGCTGTTAATAAATTTCACTGTGTTATTTATATAAAACATTATATTATTTTATTAATTATATATTATTATAATATCATTATATTATTAGCTTAAATAAAATAGATCTGTAATGTTTTATTTTAACAAAAGCAACTAATTTGCTACAATTTATGCATCATATTAACTTTTATAAATATAAAAAAAACTATAGTTTATTTACAATCACTTCTTTTATTACTGGTTTTTGTTGGTATATTACATAAAACATATTTTAACATAAATTGAACATCCTAAACTCCCACACTTTTTCTGAAATTTTAACCAAAATATGGATTTTTTTTCCATTGACTAGTAAAAATTATTTAATTCTAAGCTTTTAAGTTTTGAATACAGTGGATGGATTTGAATATTAAATTACACAATCAAAATTAAGATCACTAACAGAGAAAAATAATTATTTTAGAAGATATTTGGACAAAAATCTCAAAGTTTTAAAATGATTTTTAGTTTTTTTAACGTTTTTAGCATTATTTGACTACATTATAAAACGCCTCAAATTGTTAAAACAAAGTAGTTTTCTGAGAAATAACCATAAATAGTCAATGTCATTATTTTGAAGATGAAGAAAGTAAAGAACGTTCATCACAAAACTTCTAATTTCAAATTATTCCAATTCAACACACAAAGGTCATTATCTCTGCGATATTCCCTCTTTAAGATAAAGGGCGACAAAAAGTAAATAAAATGTATATTTTGCTACTTAGAAAGCTCTTTACCAAGGGATTTTAAAATGAGGAACGTCATTTATTACCACAAAAAATATTTTGTGAGAGTATTTGAAGTGGAGAAAGGCAGATGGTTTACATTTTATGAGTCGAAGTAATTAGCATTCATAATTTTAGATTTGAACCTTTCTTTTTCTCCTGATGAATCATTTTTTTATGATTTCTTCTTGAGTATTATCTTTTTATTAATTTTGTATTATATATATATATATATATATATATATATATATTGTATAAGGATTCTTTAATCGTTCATCTTTTTAAACCTAGGTATGGGAAACACTTACATTGTAATAAAAAGTTTACGTAATAAATTTTTTAAAGATATACTTTACACATGATGTATTCAAATTAAAGTGACGTAATAATTTTCAAACGAAAAAGGAAGAAGAAAATTTAAAATCAAAAAAGCTAATGCATCTTATATAATCCCATTATACATTAGACATTTGTAATTTTCTATTGAATATTTATGTTATACATTAAATTAGTAAAATTATACCTTTAAGTAATTTTTGTAATGCTTAAAAATATTTAAATAATGTTTACTATATTGAAAGTGATATGAATATTCAATAATATTATAAAATAATTACATAGAAAGCCTTATAAATAAAAATTAAACAAATAATATGTAATTAATTTAATAATGAAAATAAGTAAATTGTAAAATCTAATTGGTGATGTAGTAATTAAGCGACATTTTAATACAAGAATAATAAATACTTTTCTAGTACATTAAAATTTTGATATTAATATATTTCAGAGCGAAAACAAATTTAACATTAATTCACTTTTTATTCAAACCATACTTTTCCAAAATTAAGAAAAATATAGAAGCTATAAGAGTATTTTAAACTGAAATATATATTAATTAAAAACTTTTTTTGCACTGAAATAAAGAAATTATGCTTTTAAATATAGCACAGAAAATAATTCAAAGAAACTTAAAATTAATAAAACATTTGGTTTTATACTTGTTGAAATAAAAAAGCTCTTTAAAATTTTGTTTAATGTAGAAGACATGTGCATACTGATCGCTAACATTTATTTATAATTTTGAAGTTTTCTGATTTATTTATTATTCATATGGAAATATTTAAATTCTTAAGTACCTTAAGTAAAATATAAAAGAAATTTTTCATTTTTTTTTATTCGGGAATGTTTTTTACTTTTAATGCGCTTTTGTTTCTTCTGTGTAATATACAAAAAATTCTTGAAAATCAGTTGAAGTTAATTTGTGTTAAGAGATTCTTTTTCAATATTTATTTTCTTGAGATAAGTTTAAATAAAAGCATTGTTTTAAAAACATTTTTTGAAGAAAACTCTTTCAAATAATCTTAGTTCATTTTTTAAGTTTAAGAAAAGTAATATATTTTGGTAGATTTTAACTATTTTAAAACTAACATACCGCACCATTTTTAAAAAATATTTATAACAAAAGCGATATTTAAAAAAAGCGATATTATTATAAAGAGCGTTTATAAAAAAAAAGAAAAGATTATAAAAGTGATAACATAAATAAGTAACTCAGTGTTTCCTGATGAATAAGCATCAAATGATATGCGTACAAAATGTTATTTACATCAAATATTAATGTGAATAAAAATAGCGTTTTTGACTCCTAGGTTCGAATCCCGATTCTTGTATGGATGTTCTTTTATATTTTTGTGTTTTCATTATTCTGAGATGATGAATGAATGTGGAGAACCTTTAAACAGGTTTGTGGAGGTGTGACGTGGATAATGCTACTCTCCTCCATAACTTGGTTTACAGGTGCCTACCAGGTAATGATAAATGAGTAGCAGTTTCCGGCCTTGTTATGGTAAAGGGTTAGTCACTCTGTGCCCACCATTAAGTATATAAATAGAAACATTATAAATTAAAATTTTCCTTTCTCTGAATTGTTTTAATTATTAAAATCAATGAAGTATTTATAAATATATTTTTTGTAATCATAAAACTGAATTGAATTTTAAAAAGATTTCAAAAATTCATAAAAGCACAAATGTTTACATTTATGCTTTTATGAATTTATATGTTATACTAATTATGATATACAGCAGTTAAAGTTAACTATCTGTAATTAAGCTTTAAACACTGCTATATAGTAGTTTATTTAAAACATCTGTAATTTTAAAGGATTTAATTTAATTCATTACTTTTATTATGAAATTTAGTTATTTTACTACATGTACATTGCAAGTGCTTTTTTTCCAGTTAATTTTATTTTTCCTTATTTCAGTGCAAAAATTAATCATTAAATTATTATTTATTAATAGTAACACCATAAAAAACATAATGAATCATTATAAAAATATCATACATTAATATAAAATTGAAATTTATTTTTAAATCATTTCAAATGGTATAATCCAACTGAGCCTTTATTTTTTGTGATAGTTTTATTTAAGTGATTTAATAAAATAAATTTGTTAAATGTTAATTAAGAAAACTCAATAAAATGTAATTTTAATTGTAAAGAATATATTTTAGCTAAAAAGAAATTTCCTGACATTATTGTCTTCAAGCACTTAAACCGTTTATTTACTTATTTATTTGCTTCAATTGAATTACAAGCACAAGCATTTATCATTTTCAAGAATGGTTCTTAGAAAATTATTATTTCACTTTTATATTTTCTGCAGTTTGAATCCAATCACACACTTGGTTGCTCACCTTTCTTATCAAACAAAAAGAAGTCAAAAAAGTTTTTTATCCTTTAAAATTTAGTTAGGAAAAGAAATTTATAGTTTCTTTTTCCTTCTGTGAGTAATGAGTAAATTTAAATTTAATCTTTCTATTCCATTGCAGTGAAAGTTGGATACATTTGATTGTGATACATTTTTCACTATCATTGATGAGGAAAAACATAAAACTGCTTTATATTTATATTTCCTTTATTTATTTCTAAAGAATAATTTCTTTTTCTTAAAGAACATTTTACATTTGTGGCTTTTATGCTGCATCTTTAAATCCTTTATATGATACAAATTACTTAGCCTAAATGAGATGTTTTTAATAACTTCACTTACAAGACGAATGCTCTTATCAGTTTAAGTTAACTTTTTAAATACTACAATATCTTATGCAAGAACTGTGTATCTCATTCAGGGATTGCGCTCATTGGACCTTTAAGAAAAATATTATATTTCTCTTGAAATTAGAGATTTTCAGCGTTTAAACAAAGGAAAGTTTTTAAACAATCAATAAAAAATTCCATTCAATCATTAAAATCATTTATTATACTTTCTTAATTAAATTTTTTATCAACTTTATTTCGAAAGTATTTCAACTATTAAAAATTGGTTTCATATTTTTATTAAAATAAGTATGAAAAGTTTTTTCACAATTATAAAATTTGTTTACAAGTTAATTAAATAAAAAGTTTTGCTCACATGAGTTTATATAAACTCATTCTAGAGTTTTTTTTGAGTTACTATTAATAGTAATTTGTATTTTACTGACTTTTAATGAATTGCGATATATGTGTGAATTATTTTCTAGCACTTAATGAAAAATCTTGATTTTATAAATAGGGAAGAAATGGAATTTAACAGATTTGGATTGATATAGTAATATTCAATTGTTAACACCTTTATTATTATTTTTAATCTTTAACTAAATGGATTTTAACACAATTCTCAATTTTATAGTTATACTATATAGCTCGGGTGGGCAAACTTTTGGGATCCGTGGTCTACTCCACATTGAAAAAATCGAAGGTGGTCTACCAATGGCAGAGCTGAATTAACATAACGTATATGTTTACATATTTACTTTCGGTAACAAGAAAAAAAATGGTAAATTATCTAATTTTTCTAAAAAAACTTAATACTAATGTTTACAAAATAAAAATTTACTGACGAAAATAATCAAAGTATTCATATATAAAAAATTGACCTTCCTATTCTCTTCATTTAGGTGAAATTTGGACTATGTGTATATCTGCTACAAATTTATCACATTGTGACTGGTACAAGCTTATTGCAATGCGTAAACACGAAATTAAATGTTCATCTGTTAAACGTGACCGATATTTGGTTTTTATGGCTTTCATGGTTGAAAAAGCAGATCCCATTTTGTTAAGTTATTTCTATTTAATTCTCCTCTGTAAAACGACAAATTCATTGTATTACTTTGCACAGTTTGTTTTAGGTTTTAAAACTAAATTTTTATTTTAAATAATTCATTAATTCTACATCATAAGTTATAAATCAAATTGTTATTTAGGTTCAGAGGTTATTATCGGGATGGTCGCCATATAGAATATGTATAAAAATGCAATGTTGCAGAGTTTGCTTATGAATTACAGATAGAATCATCGTTAAAATAAACATTGTTTAATTTATATAAGATTTTTAAACATTGAATTCAGAATCAGTTTTGGTAAAACGTTTTTTGAGAAATTAATGTAAAACATGCATTTTAAAACTATATGAAGAAAACAATTCAATTCAATCGTGCATGTAATTTTCATGAATAAAAACTTTCATTTTTACAAACAAAGTTTTTAATCATTAAAATCAGTCTTCATTTTGTTAATATCTTAGTTCATTTAGTTTTAAAGCTGTGCTGAACTTATTTCGCAAGCAATTCATAACAAATATTGATTATAAGTAAACTTTTAGTCTGCTTCCCTTCATTAAAAAATGTTTAATTTAATTCAAACATAACTCCTATGTGTTTCACAAATCTAGAGCATAAATAAAATATTAATTTTTATCAAGAAATATGCTCAATGCTAAAAATCATACGAAATAAATCTATCATAAAAAATGCTATTTTATGTTATTTTAATAGTTATATATTTTTATAAATTTCTAATCAATTGATACATTTGTGAAATTATTATAAATTTAATTTATAATTTCTTTTGTAAATTATAGTGCTAACATTGTATAATACTATTAAGATTTATTATTATTTCAATATGTAATATTAATTTTATATGATAATACCGTCTAACTTAATGGCTTAGTTAAATAAAAAAATTTATTTTTATTTTAAACATATTATTTCAAAAAATTTTGTTTAATAATTACGTAATGTTTACTTTTTTATTGATTGGATTATATTAAATGCTTAATAACATTAAATATAAAATCTTCTCAGCTATAAGTAACAAGCTGAGAATGAATGATACAATAAATTTAATATTCATTTAATTTTCATTTGAAATATTTTTATGTATTACATTTTACATTTATCTACGTATTATATAGATAAATATTTAAATAAAAACAATTTTAATTAAGAAACATGCTAAAATATTTAGAAAAAAATTTATATTATAAATAAATTAACCAAAGAGTTAGAAAAATTCATTAATAACAAAAGAATGAGACAAAAGTTTCTTTTCACTATAGTAAAATTGTTTTCTGAATTAGTCTAAAAAAAAATTAAATAGCAGAACAACTAAAAATGAAAGTCTTTCAAACTGTGATTTAGTATATGCCCTTGAGACAATAGACAAACATTGCTTGCTGAGTTACTTGACATGAGAATGACGAGCTGCAGTTAAGCAAGTCAAAAATGTTTTGTGACTTCCAGATTTATACAACGAAGATGACAGCTCGAAGAAACTAGTTATATGAGTGGGCTGTAAAGAACACTTGCGTATAGTGATCTAGTAACTTGAATTGGCTAACTAACTGAAAAGTTATTATTTGCGAATGATGATTTCATTATGTGTAACAAGGAATGTTTTTTTTTAAATAAAGTTAGAGCTTCCTTATTAAAAGCAAGTATGAATAAAAACTATATTGATATTCTTCAGTTATGGTATTCATTAGAGTGATTCTATTCATGATTTAATTATAAGAATTTTTTATGTGTGTGTGCGTTACTTACTATTTACATCTTAATGTTTATAATATAGATATAATGATTCATGTATAGGCTTTTAAAGATATATTTACATAAATATTTGAAACATTCACATGCCATTTGCTTAAAAATGATTGAGATGGTGTACTGAGAATTAAATAGTGTAAGAAGAAATGTATCATTTTTGATGTCCTTATGTTTGTCTTTTTGCATACAATTTCCATAGTATCTTACAGAAACTTCAGGTTTTCTCCCTTGCGATATATAAATAAGTTATACTGTCAGTGAAAAGTTTTCGAAGAAGGAAAAATGTTGTGTGTCTATAAAATGTTCTTTATTAATACTCTTAGATATATATATTTTCTTATCTACAATTCAGTACTAAAATAACTATGAATTGAACGTTAAAATAAATTAGTAAAACAGCTAATAAATTTTAATTTTGTTTATATGTATTTCACAAAGACTATTACTGTATTTTTAATTATTCCACAATATTCTATATATGTTAATGCTGTATTTTGGTAACAGAAAAAGAAACAATATTTTAAATTTAATAAATTATTTTAAACAAAATTTTATCTGGGCGATATTATTTTCTTTCATATCAAATTCCTCATTTCCTCATTCATACTTCCTCTTCATTTCCTCATTCATTATACTAATTCATTAGCTTATTTCTCATTTCCTCATTCATGCTTCCTCTTCATTCATTCATGTAGATGCTTAT
>JAPDSC010082971.1:17224-43393 GCA_026290005.1 Latrodectus geometricus | reverse complement strand
TTATTCCTCATTTCAGTAGATGCTTATTTCTCATTTCCTCATTCATGCTTCCTCTTCATTCATTCATGTAGAACTTATTAGCTACCTACTTATCGATGTTCTTTGTAGCACAAAGGTAAAACAAATGAAAAAATTTTAGTTTAATAATAATCATAATCAACCTTATAACCATAAATATTAAGGATTTGCATGTTTTCTAAATGATGAAATTGTTGAGTGATCTAGAAGAATAAAGTAGTTATCTCTTGAAAAAGAATGTTTACTATATTTAATCCTTACCCTAAATAAAAAAAAAGTCTTCATCGATTCTTTTTAAGCAGTCATTTCTCCAGTCAAACGGATGAATATAAAGAATGGTGAAAAACTGGATAAAGTTTGTCTTCATTTTATCCGCATTTTAAATTCTTCACCTGTTACCATAGCTACGGCTTTTTCATCCACAAACTTACTAAAAGAAACCTGGTTTGCAAACGTGTATAAATGTAAAAAGAGCAGTTTTTCCTTCATACATAAAATAAAACGTCATTGCTTATAAGGAATCCCAACCCCGTGTCAATAAAAAAATGCTGGCTACCTTTTTTTACTTTATAGAATAAAGCAAGAAAACTAACTCAAAAATAGAATTTATAAAAAGTGTAAAAACTTTCATTCAAATAAATTATTTGGTATTGCTTTGTGTTATTAAATATTTAAATGTTTACAGAAATATTTTTTTTAATTTTTTAATATATTTTTTTTTTCTTGATAGAAATGTATAGAATGATTTTATAAAAATATATGAATTTAATAAATGTTAAGATTAATATTTTTGCATAGTTTAAGACTACAATTTACAAAAAAACAATATAAAGTTAAATAAAAAGCATTTATTAAAATTATAGTAGTTATAAGCAGTTTATTTATAAAAATATCCGCACTAGTTAAAATATTATTTGAGTAACTAAAATTAGTGAATCATGAAACATAAATTAATGTCATTTAAAAAATTACCTTCATTAAACATAAAGAAATATTAGCTAAGGACGCATTTTTGGCAATCTTTATAAAACAAATTTTATCATTCAGTAAATTTATTGTAATATTGTCAACTGTTGTACCACATGTTTTTGAATATTTATTGAATTTATTTTTGTTATCCTCTAAAATAACCTGTGATATATACAAAACATGAGAAATTATAGCTTTTTTGAAACAATAAATGAATAACAAAATTCAATATAAAATATCTGATTATTAATGTCTTTAAGCATTTATCGTTAAATGTTTATAACCAATGAAACTCTTTCTCAATTAAGTATTTTACTAATGTAATTAGGTATTTGAATATGTTCACAACTTGTTAAAGAAATTGTAAGATTAATGGATGAAATTAACAGACTTACTTTTTTGTTATTTACAAGAACAATTTAAGATTTAAAAAGCACTTTTTACTTTACATAACAGAAAACTTACATCTAAAAACTCATTGTTGAAATAATCCTGTTTTTTTACTTTCTTTCAATATGAAAACATTTTCACACTAATACATACTTTTATTCACTATTTTCCTGATGGTTTGTGGATGCCTATATTTATCAAAGTACTCTTTGTCTTTAAAAAAATAAAACAAAGCATCGAAATGCGTGAGCAATCAAATGCTCAAGGGGAATTTTACAAAGCTGTGTGGTATGTTTTCTTCGGTTTTTTAAGAAAAAGTGTATATAAATAACTTGGATACCGAATGTATAAGAAATTTAGATGTCATTT
Organism: Latrodectus geometricus; assembly: GCA_026290005.1. Classification (NCBI taxonomy): domain Eukaryota; kingdom Metazoa; phylum Arthropoda; class Arachnida; order Araneae; family Theridiidae; genus Latrodectus; species Latrodectus geometricus. The sequence goes on along the minus strand of JAPDSC010082971.1, from coordinate 41,647 downwards.
GGCATAGTCACATGGTATAGATGCTTCAGTTTTCATATATAATATCCCATTGTTTAAGAAAAAAATATTCTTACCTCGTTTATTTCTTACATATTATTTTATTTCAGAATATACAATGCAAATATTTTTTCCAAGACTACTTTTACCATATATTTAAGTTCATTGTTATTACAATGAAAGCAATAGAATTCAAGTAATTTGTTTTCTAACTTCTAAAAAGGAAATTTTTATTTAATGCTTTCTACTAATTTTACTATCTAAAGAATGTATTTTTGAAATTTACGTTGATTTCATATCATTGAGTTTTAAAACAAAAATGCATTAATTCTGTTAATAACATTATTTAAACTGACAAATAATTTTCTCTTTATTGATGCAGAATTTCTATAAGTATAGTCTAATAAAAAAATCTCTTGTTAACAAAAAACTTTTTATTTAAATTTTCATATTTTTAATGATAATCTCTAGCAAAAAATAATATAATGCCGTGTATGAATTAAATATCACAATGATATAAAAAAATTATGAAGAAAAAATTATTTAAAAATTTTTAATAGCAATCAAAATATGTATGTATGTATATATATATATATATATATATAACTGCTTTAAATATATATTTTAATCTCTTCTTTACGGGCTTCTTTATGAGGTTCTACAATCTTAGTTTCTTCAAAATCTTCACTTTCATCACTATTAGCAAATATGACAAATTCTCTTTGATAATTTCATACTACTGAAAGCCACTTCCTGCTTCAAGCAAAGTTTCTTTCTTATATACATGATACTCAGAAGTAAGATCAAAATATTTTCCTTGATTTCATCCAGTTCGCTTTCAGTGGTTTCTTTGTCCAAATCCTACAGCTTATTCCATTTGCTCTCAACTCTTGTGCCAGAATATTGTCCCAAGTACATGAGATCCAATATACCTCATCTTTTAGATTTTTGGTTTTCAACATCTGAATCAAGTTTAGACCATCTTTATACGACTTTCAAAAGATTGTTAGAAGTATTCTTTGAGAGTTTTTCTTAAGTGATTAAAAGCACATTGTTCTATTGATTGACTTGACAAATAACAGCCTTATTTGGAGAAGAAAACTTGGTCCTTATATACAATCTGTAAGTTCACCTGCATCATCATGAGGTGGGGTATTATCCAGCAATAAAACTGCCTTTTTGGGTAAGTTATTCCTTTTCAAAATCTTACTGTCGATAATACAAACTCCTTGAAAAATCAATCTTTAGAAATATCATTGCTAACATCTATGAATATTTTTAATTAAAATATTTTTATGTCAGAGCTTGTTTTGAAATTGCCTATAAAGCCATATGATTTATGCCTTTCCAATCAGTGTTAGTTTCATTTTGTGATTTGACGTAGAATGCAGGCCAGAATGGCTTACTATATTTATATTCTGGGGCTGATGATTTATTTCACGTTGCGAGAATTTAACTCGGTGACATTTTATAATAAAGGCTCATTCCTTTGCAATGAAATATTTGATCTTTTGTTAATCTTTCGGTTTTAATAAATATTTCAAACTTTTTCTAAAATTACTCCATTTCTTCAAAGTTTGGAGATTGGTTTTCACAAAAAATGCTTAATTAGTGGGTTCTATATCGCTTTTTCCATCTGACTAGCCAACCTACGCTAGCTGTGAAATCTGCATCACTTACTTTAAATTCTTTTTGGAAATGTAACACCATTTCTTTTATTATAGGTCTTGAAATAGGCACACTTTTATCCCAAAACTGGATTAACCAAACTTACAAGGTCTAGCTAATTTTCTTATAATAACTCTTTAAAATCTATTTCGGAAACTCGTGAGGAATACCATTCTGGTAGTTCCAATCATTTTTTATTCCATTCTCCAACAGTGGGACAACTGATGTCATAGTCATCAACAATTTTCTCCGATGTTTCCCCTTTATCCAGCTTTTTCAATGCTTCAATTATTTGTAAAACAATCTTCTTCCTTTATTTACTTTCCACGATAACGAATGTTAATAAGACTACAAGAAAACACTCCATATTCAAAAAGAAATAGTATTTTACCAAGCAAGAACATTCAAGCAAAGAAATTCTTGTTTGAAAAACAACTGTTATGGACGACAACTGGAGAGGGAGGGTAATTCCTATGGTAACAGAACAATCACCAATATTTCATTTTTTAGATAACAGATGTTTATCTATTGTTGTTTTATTTAAAGTTTATCGCTAATTACATTAATTTCTTTTATTAGAAAACCTATACAATTATACTTCATTAACTGTTATGATCTTTAAAGATATACCTTTTTATGCAAGATAAAAGATTTTTAAAATAAAACATCTTATGCATTATCACGCTCTTCGTTTATTAATTACATTAAAAATGTTTCAATCCTTTTAAAGTTCATTTTTAATTTTTCGTAATCATATTAATATTATCAAATCCATAAGGTCAGCAACCTATTACACTGATATATCTATCACATACTTTTCTGGATAATATAACGAAATATTTCAGAAAAAGACAGTCATTTTAAAAGATATTAATTTGGCTTATATTAAATAAGAAAATGTAAATATATTTCTTTACCTGTCTACGACAAAATTCATGTTTTCCGTCAAAAACTAGATTTAGAATAAAAAAATTTTTAAAAAATACACACTTTATTGAAGTTTATTCTCAGGCATACTTGAAAAATAATCATGTAGACAGTGTTGTAAAAGGATTTTTTTGTAATCTCCTATCTTTTCTAGTGATAGAAGAATTTAAATTTTTCAAGTGCATAAAATTTAATAACATTTTTCATATTAATATTCGCTGTCCCGTTAAGTGTTTTATTATTTAAAGAGAACATTAAGCAAAATTTTGTCACATAATTTTAGAAAAATATTATATTTTCCTTTTGAATTAAAATTATTGATGAAGATTGAGCAAATAGAAATATAATGTGCAATAATATTCGTGCTATCATTAATAAAATATTATTTGTTTTATTAACAAAAATTTAGAAATATTTTCAGTATTCGAAATTTGAGATAAAATATTGAAAGAATACAATAAACTTGTAAATATAATGATAAATGTCAATACTTGAGTTATTCTGTTCATGGAAATTCATTTCAATACATATAATGTGCTTTTCATTCAGCTTTTTTCAGAAAAAGCACCCTGTATCACTAAGTCACTGTGATACATTTCTATTGAGATATTCATTTCGTACAAAACAGTTCCATTATCATATTTGTTATCGCATTTTGTTTTATAATGAGAGAAAACAATTAATTTATATTTTCCATATTACTTTTATTTCAATTTAAAAAAATTTACAATGAATATTAATGCGTGCAATACTATGTAGGTCCAAAAGTATCGTGTTTTTAGAATTTCATTATTTCATGCTGAATACTTGTATTTTAAAACTTAAACCATTCGGTAATAAAAAATAAACTATTACCCATAAAGTTGGATGTACATTTTCTTTACCGGATTTAAAAAACTTCTCTGAAGACAACAACTGGATTTATAATAGTATATTTGAGTTTATTTCTCTAAATATATTACCGTAAACTTACATGACAAAAGTATTTGTATCCCAAATAGGTAGTGCCACAACGTTTTGCGAAGCGTTTTTTATTGATTTATAAATGTTTTTCTGTGTTTGCTGTTCACATTTTTCCTTAGAAATGGTGAACATTTATGGGAATGTTTTATTGTTTACGCAGTCGAGAGAAATGTTTTATTGATGTCAGAATATTCTCCTCTAATATTTTAAAATCAGGTACTGAAACAAAAATATGTCAGGTCAGATACAAACAAAATATGCCAAAACAATATTTTTTCAAATCCAGTTCAAACCAATGCAGGAATCTCATTCATATTTAATGTTTCATAACAAAATTCTAGTCGTTCTTTTGATGCTAAATCGTAAAAAAAATGGGAAATTGAATATTTTTCAAGCAGTCAAATGATATTTTATTCAAATTCGGTAGATATAAATCCGCATGTGTGTACGCGAGCTTATGTGTGAGTGCGTGCGTGCGTGTGTGTTTTAAAGTTTTTCATATCTTTGATTCATGTACCAATTAAAACCAATATTTATCATAGATGATTCTTAAATGTGGATAGTTATTGATCACACATTATTAATGAATTGCAATACATCATTTCTGTTCATTAAATGCCAATAAAGGACTACTTTTCAGAAAGTTATTGGGCTTCAAGTAACTTGTAGAAAGAAACGTTCACGGTAGGATCAGACGTTCATTATTGTTGTAGTTTGACTCGGTAATAATAGGAAAAACCGAGTTAACCAGGTTCTTAGAAATAATGGAGATTAAATGAGAACATATGAGAATGACACAATTTAAATAATAATAATAATAATGTAATTTTATTGTACTACTATTTACATTTAAATATTTACAGTTTATATTTAAAGATTAAATGTCTTATCAACATATAAAAGCATATTTATAAAACATTGTGCGGCCAGTGGGTCCTGAAGAAGAGATTAAAATGACTCACCCCCTTTGTGTAGCGAATTTCCCTTTGTTGTTCTGAACCTTTGCTTTCCTTTTGTTATGGTTCTTTTTTGGTTGGGTCTGTGCTTCACCACTCAATTCAGCTTTATCTGTGAATCTCTGGATATCTGTATGTCTGGATATCTGCATATCTCCATGTCGGAATACTGGATATTGAAAATCTGCATGCCGGAATGGTGTTCGGAATCTGCGTCCTCGCTGTTGTCGTCCTTTCTAATCATATCATCATCTGTGAATTCTGAAATCTGAATCTGAATCTGAATCCGAATACGAATCTGAATACTTCTCCATCTTCAACTCCTTAACTTTTATTGCACTCATCTCTCCTCCCATTTTCTTCTATTGGATATTTTCTTGTATCTCATCGGTGTTAGGCTTCCAGGGAATGGTCAGAAATCTCCCCTCCAAAACCCTTGATTGGCCACACACAAACAAAAAGGAGAATATTTTAATTTCATATGGACCACTCATACATCCCAAGGGGGAAAAGGACCCTGGGATGGAAAACTGCAATAAACTTTAAGTGCAGTTTTCGGGTGCCACTTTGAAGTATATAGTTTTATTTCTTTATTACCCTTGTCTCTTTATATTACAATTTTTATGTTTCCTTTCTTTTATATTTTACAAAACTACTGCCGAGAGGAATTGTTACAGAATGTATTTACAGTAACATCTGTTTCCTCTGCGGCTCCTTTTATGTCGTTTGCACTACGACAATTATCACCGTTAAGCTAAAATCAGAAGTCATTTAACTTCCTATCATTTTATGGTTATAACATTTGATGTTGTGGGGAAAAAATTGACATTTAGTTCAAGAATTAAATATTTAAATTTTACTATCTGGAATAATGGATTGAAGCATATATATTCTCTTTACAAATTTAAATAACCTATAAAAACAAAATAAGTACCTACTTTTCTATAACATATTATAAATTACAATGTAATTTCGAATCTTGTAGATATATGAAGATCCATACAATAGTCATATTGTGACTCGATTTTTCTGGAATTATAACTGGCTGTTTAGAAACAAATGCCTGTATTTAATTTTTATTCTCAGGTAGCTTATTTTACATAATATATGAATGGTATTGTCATGTGAATCAAAAATTTAAAATGGATTATACATTATAAATTTTTAAAAAATTTCATTTTGAGTTTATGATATATATTTGGTGATAGAATAAATAGAAGAATTCTATACAATTTACATTATATTTAAAAATTTTACAATAACTTTTCTAAAAAACTTTCGCGTGTAATCTTGTTCTAAAAATTTTCTTTTTGTGTGACCTACAGTATCTTTACACTAAAATTATGAGTAAAAACTTATGTTTTATTTATGTTTTGTCTATATTCAAGACAAAAGATCATTATTAATAAAAAAAAATTTAAAATATTGTTATTTAGAGTTTATTTGAAATAGGAATAATATAAGAAGATATACTACAACAGTTATTCTCAATCTATGATTATAATGGTAAAAACAAAACGTGTAATTAACTTTCTTACTTTAATGTATTGAATAAACATGCATATAATATAAAATATGTAGAAATAGTTATCAAAATCACAGAAATATTCTAGACCTTTATTATTATAGCATAGGATCACCTTTGTTACGTCACCCTCTTAAGAAAAGTGTGAAAGAAGTTTCGTCTGACCTACTGACATCCATTTATCAATCAATCAGATCCAAATGCTAATTGATCTCTAATGTCACTTTGAGTGAAGTTGTTTTCTTTTGAGATATCACAATCTACTTCAATACCGGTTCCCCTCTTTCGCTCAGCTTCTCCTTCTGTCAACTATTGTCCTGTAGTCCTATCATTACGCTGTTATGTTCTTAGACACAATATTTCACAGAACACTTAAAGTCTAGGAGATTTCTATAAATTTTATTCTATTTAATCAGTTTTTATCAATTTGTCTTCTTTGAGTTGCAACTTCTAACATTTAATGCTTTTGTGAAAAATCTAGAATGTACTCAAACTCTTAAGGCTATTTTATATTATTGTGATGTATTTTTTATATAAAAAATGATGGCTAGTATTTAATTTTAATGATTACAAAGCGCATGCTCAAATATCAATCTTATTCCTTTGTTTTTATAATTTTCATTCTCAGATGTCACTCTTATTCGCAAGAAGTTTCGCCATTTTTATAATCACCTGTTCATGTACAATATTATGTATACGTACATGAATTACATAACATATCATGAGAAAGATTGAATAAATGTATTTAAAATTTTGTTGATATAATGAAAAAAAACTAACATATTAAATAATTTCCAAAAAAATGAGGCGTATTACATATTATTCAAGGTTACATATTTCTGAATCTTCTTAATTTTTTTCAAATATATAAAGAAATAATATTTAAAAAAATTATACATAATAAATCTTAATATTTTTATTAATCTTACCAATAATTCATTAATTTTACCAATAGAGAGGGAGAAAAAATCAATCGTATTGACACAAAATACAGAAAAATAATAATGCCTACATTTTTATTCTTTATCTTATATTATGTGAACGGTATTGTGAGGAACACGAAAACAATTCTAGAAAATTTGTGTTCAAATCTAATCTGCGGAGATTTTATATAAATTTTGAAATACTTTCACTATTGATTTTGAAATATTTTTGTTGATTTTGACGCTCTGAGATCGTGTATCATAAAAGTTCAAAAATCCCCGAATAGCTTGTTGTTTATAATAGATATTTAATATCAAAATATTTCATTTTAATAAATATAGACTCTAATTAAAAGATATCCCAACAGCTAATAATTATTGTAAAGATTTAAAATATTAAGACATATTATTCAATAGTTCTTTTTATATGTAATGCGTACATCGCAAACGAATCTGTATGGCTAGAATTTTAATTCTATTTACTTCAACGGTCTCATGATATTATCTAGAAAAAGTTACTTCACCGATGATTGAAATTTAAATAAATAATATATTCGTTTTGAAAACAATCTTGAAACTTGTGTATTACACTGAATGTGGGTTTCAAAGAAAACTGGATCTAAAAGGAAACTGTGACCCATTCACTGTTTTGCTAAGCAGTAATGTGACAATGACAAACAATGCGTTAGCATGATTATCTAATGCATTGTTTGCCTTTCATATTAAAAAACAAAAACAAATTAGACTTGTTGTTGTTACTAATGACACTTGGCAACGACAAATCCGCCCGATTTCGAATAGAGCAACCTCATACGAAGGTGGAAGTACGACTTTTGGCTCATAGATGGCAGCACCATCTAAATCTTCCAATTTAGATATTGAAACCAGAGAAGAACCAGAAATTAGACTTAGATATATTAAAGCATTTGAATTAGACAAGAAAATAGCTAAATAAAATTGTATACAAAACGTATTATTTGATAATCTTAAAATTCTGATCCATGATGAGACTGAAACAATTAATTAAGAAAGATACATTTGTCTATTCAGTCACAAACTTTCCAGTGTATATACTTTTTTCTCTCTCAATACATATAGAAAAAATATTATATTCTGCAAAACGTTACAGTTTTATCAGAGATGAATGTGGATTATTTATAATACTCTTAATCTAATTATTTTCGCAAATTATATTCCGTACTACATTCGTGAAACTCAAAGAATAAAGCATCAAGTTATTGAGGTTTTTTTCAATGAAAAGACATCAATTAATACATGCTGTGTTTTTCCATTTTCGTTTATTTGTTATTTATTTTATTTTTATTTAAAATTGTATCTATAACATCTAAGTTTTCTGATATTTCCCATTAAACATTTAAAAGGAATATAAATATTTGATAAATATGTATTCAAGTAATTGCAAAGTAAAAATATGTACTCCTTCATTTTATTTATTACTTACCAGAAGCAAGATTATCATTTATACTGAGACGTGAATTTAGAGTCTTTAACATCCACTACTAAAATCCTTAAAAGTTACTCAATAATACTCAAATATCAAAAGACTTAAAAAACTGCCCCCTAAGAATACATAAATATAGAAAACTATAGAATTTTCTATATTTAATTATATTTTGAGAGCATATTTGACGTATTAAATTTATAAAAAGCTTGATAACAACTATTCTGAAATAAAATCAGAGTTTCCGACATTCATAGTATACATCCTTTCAAAAATATCAATTCAATCACCCAACAGAAACATAAGCATTTCTATTTGAAATGTCCACGCACTTTAGAAATCTGAAGGTCCCAGTATTCACAGTCCATATATATGCTAAAATATTAAAAAAAGTTCAAATTATTAGTTTTCATCATTATTCTGCAAAGTGTTTTTAGAACAATAACTAGTGAAATAAAAAATTTGGAGGTCGTAAAAAAATCTAATAAAATTCAATATTTAATATTCCTTTTTTGAAGTGCTTAAAATATTTGGATTTTTATGCTTAGCCGTAAATAAAAACTTTTTTTAGTATATTTTGCCTTTTTGTAACTGTACAATTTTCTATTTTAAATAATACTATTGGAATCTATATAATTGATGAATTTTCATATGTAATTCCTAATTTTCAAATTTTCTATGCTTTTAAGAGAATCATCTTCAAAAACATATAAAAAAACATCATTCAACTCAAATAAACAGTTTAATCTGATAGATACAATATAGTTTCATGTTGTGATTAGATCTATATTTTATAATCTCTTTTATATTTCAGTGATAGAATGAATAATACTTTTTTTTATTTATTTCTATTTAATAATAATATGTTTATTAATTCTGTACTTTTTGTTAAATTAATAAAAAAGGAGAGATAAATTAATGGATTTTTTTTATGATTTTTTTTAAATATAAAAAAGAATTTTTATTATTTCAGAGTTGATTCCTTAGAAAAAATTCTTATCATTCTTTGTGATAGTTTTATTTAAGATATATAATAAAAACTCCAAGTTTAGACAATTTTTTAGTTAGGTAGGTAATTTTTTGAATTTATGATTATCTAAAAAAATTTGTATAAATCTTAAAAAATAATATACTAGCTTTGATTCAACGGCTTTATTAATATCCACAAAAGTCGTGTCTCTGGGATTATATCACCATAATAATAATAATATATATCACCATAAAAATAATATAAAATCCCCCCCCCCATTTATCTTTAAACATTTTTCTTCACAGTTTATTTCAAAGTGAAATAATCATTGTGCATCAACAAAACTTTTTCTGGGATCCATGAAAGTCAAGATCTCTTTTTCACAGAAAGTGTGCTTATTTCAAGCCAATTTTATAGCTTGAAAAATAGAAAAAACATTATTCAAGACATGGGAAATAGATATTGCATTTTTTCCACTGTCCGAATCAATCAATCATTCTCATAACCTTTTTGTCAACAGTCAGATAGTCTCAGACATCCAAAATATAACTTTCCAGTTTTTTAATACCCCTTCTCCAGTTTTTGCTTTAAAAATCACTTTGCTAACTGTTTTCCAAATACTTCACATCGGAGCTTTTTTACCTATAGTCTTCAAAGTACATAAAAACCTTCTGGATATTCTGTACATCATATACATAAGCCAAATATTTATCAAAGATTTCTCAATATCAATATATATATATATTTTGATATTGTAATTTAATTAACTGACATAGTCAAAAACACTATAACAGTGTTCAATAACAGTAATGCTAATAATTAATTATATGTATTATTCTTTAGTTGTTATTTATAGATAGGCATTATTTAACATTTTAAAAATCAGACTGAATGTGAATAATGTTTTTGTGCATTACTTATTTCAAACTGAAATATATATTGAAAAAAATAAACTAATTCAATAAAGTCAATTTAATTTACTATACCTAAAGTATTACTTACTCAATTGCTTTTTCAATAAACAAAGTTTTAGATAACATTTGTTGTTTTCTTATTTTATGCTAACCATAAATTTCTGTGGAATTGGTTTTTGCTGATTTCGAAACTCATTGCTATTCTCTAAGAAGAATTTACATAGTAAAAGAAAACATAAACCAATTGATTTTTTGCAATTCTATGAGCACAATATCTCTCAAGAAGTCTATCAAACATTTTATAAGTTTTTAGGCTGTTTAATGAAATTTCATCTCATGGAAATTGGGAAAGAAAATACTTATTTGTATTATTTTAATCATATTATCTATTATATTATTTTCAAAATATTAATTTCCATTTATAGTTATTAAGGAAAAATAAATTTTAAAAATATTCATTTCGCTAGTATTTTATAAAACAGGATATGAAAAAAATAGATAATATTCCATGATTTTCAAAAATTTTTATTATTTTTTTACTGATAAATACTAAATTGTTTTTTTATATCTAATGGCGGACACCTTTGAGCAAGTAAGTACATTAGCCCATTTGCCGCAACAAGGCCGGAAACTGCGACTCATTTTATTGTTACCCAGTGGGTACCTGTGAACCAAGTCACGGAGGTACGAGTAGCATCGCTCACGCCACACCACTGAAAACCCGTTTATAGGGTGGGCCACATTTATCCATCATCTGAAGAAAGACATATCACTAGCATTATTTTACAGCATAATGATCAAATTTTATACTAATATGCTGATTATTTATATACTATACTGATAGAATTTTCGAAATATATAGTTATATTAGCTATTATTCTTGTTATTCAATTATTATCAATTCAAAAACAAATTTAAACTAAAGTATGCAACTTCTTTCAGCAAAATCATGTAGAGAGAGCACTCTTCCTTCTACAAGCTTTAACTTTAATTTTCATTAAGATTAGTTCTTTGTCTACATGTCTCATGGTTCAATAAAAGGAAGCCATCATCAATATTATGTACACATTAAAAATTTATAACTTACCCTTTCAAGTATATTCTATGAATGAAATATTTTTATTAATACATAAAATCTTACTTTTTCTCGATTTTACTTTTCTAAATGGTCTGCATTTTTTATCTTTAATCACAAAATATGGGAATTATTTTTAACATTCTATCCTTTAAACTCGTAAGCACTTTGATAAAGTTTCTCTAAAAAATTATGGTCGAATAATCGAAATCAGTTAATCCAAATAAAATCTTGTTAAAGCATTTGACAGTTCTTTGAGATTTATTGCCGGTAATATTTTCTCACAATATTTCTTTGTAACAATCTGTGTTATTAAAAATAAAAGTGAACTATGCTACTGTAAAAGAAATGTTCCACAAAAAGTATATATTGTACTACTTAAATCAATATGATTAACAAAGAAAAGGTTCTCTGAGATTTACAGTAGAATTCTATATTTAGATAGGGTGTTATTGTCAGATTATTATCTTCTTCGACTAGCATTACTGTTCGCAAGTCATTTTAAACAGATCTTCAAACAAATAAATAACTTTTAATATTGATTTAACTGTTGAAAAGTTACATTTTAAAGAAAAAACAAAAATATTTTGTCACTAACTTTCACGATTCATCGTTTTCCGATTGACTAATTCCTTGTCAAATTATTGGTTTTGATAAATAATGGTGTTCAAAAAGAGTTTGAAATGTTTCTTCATAATAACTTTCGTAAAACATTTTATTTACTTACAAGGATTGTTACAAATTATATATAAATAAGAAAATGTATTGCAAATTAAATAGAATTCATATGATTACTTATTTATAATTCTTACTTTTTAAAATTTTAAATATTTTGCTTTTCGTCAACATTAAAATGATTTTCATAAAAACAGTATATAAATTCAATGAATTTTTGATACATTAGTTGTATTAGGTAAAAAAAGTCAGAGGTCGCAGTGTCCTGGTGTGTAAGGAATTCATTTTCAGCGTCAAAACGTTAGTGAGCTCAAATCCCAATTCAAGTGAAGATTCTTACTGTTACTATCTAAGGTTGGGCTACGTCGAATGTGTGGTGATCGCAATGTCCTCCATGAGAAATGATACCTCTGAGGGTAGCAGAACTATTCTGGGAATTTTCTTCTTTTTTAAAGTTTACAGGAAGCTGCTACACAAAGATCTCTTTTTACATTATGTCAGCTACTAAGGTATTCTGCAAAAGGAATACTATTAGAGATTGTAGCATAATACATATTGAAAAATCCGATGAACAGTGGAAGGGGCTTGTTCAACAGCTCCAGCAATATAACGAACATTAATGTTGTTCATAAACAGAAATATCCTGTTTTCCTCCAAAATATTTAAACACCATCCGTAGTCTGTGCTGAATAGTCAATGACGCAATTACTTTTAAACTTTTCCTTATATCTTATTGCTGTTTTCTGATGAGTAAATCTCCTATTAACCACTTTAAAAATCTGAATAAGTTATGCAATGATACTCTCCCTGCTTTGATAAACAAATTCCATTGTAAAGCAAGTTTATGCTATTCAATGTAATTTCTTTTTAAGTTAGAGATATGTATGATTTAGCTTGATACTCTTAAAAACTTTATGCAATGTACCTTTTCTGTGAATGCCAAAAAAACATTGCATATGCCAATTTTTCACTATCTTAAGATCCCAGAAATATTGTTACTTGGTAATGGTGTTTCAAACATTTTCCTTTTTATACGCTTCCTTACTTTTTACGAACCTGATAGATAGATAGATATAGATATATGAAAGCAAAATGAAAGTATTTTCAAGTCACAAAAATATCAATTTCAGCACAATCTGTATTTAATCATAATATCTATTTGTGTAATCTTAGTAAAAAATAAAAGACTTCTTCTTTTCTAAGTGGAGGAAAAAGAAAACTTTCTTGGAGTTTCTTTGTACCTCTTTTTAGAACAAATTTACATCATATAATTTTAAAAATTTTAATTTATTAAAGCTTTTAAACAAAAATGATTATAATATTTAAAAAAAAGATTACTTTAACTAAAAAACAAAACATTTATAAATAAAATTTAAAATACCATAATCATCCATATTATTTTTATAAAAATGTAATTATTTTTCCTATTATCAGGAGTTGAGGTTCTGGTGGATCAAGAAACTTTTGGTTTCGTAAAGAAAAACTAACATTTTTGCTGAAGCTAAAGCACATAATTATATCCATGCCAAAAAGAAGTAATATTTATATCACTCCCTGCCCTGTGCACGGAAACTTGAATTCTAAAGTATTTTCTTAAATTTATTTTCAGTCTCAGAAATATTTTTCCCAATTCCCCAAGAGCAAAAGTTTGCTTTTTTCAGTAACTGAATATAGAGACTTCCATATTTTTCTAGGAATCTTCGATTCTAAGTAAATCCAAAGATTTCAACACATCCATGTAAAATGCCTCAGGTGGTATTTCTGCGTACTTCAAGCTGATCAATATATTTTTCTAAGGAAAGTCCCTTTTGAAAAGTGAAATGTCTAAAACTTTTACATTTTATTATCCTGTAATTTATATAAAATAATTTAGATATATTTTATGTCACTAGTCTTACTTATATATACATTGTAACAGCATAAAACTTTTATAGTGATATCATATTTCAGTGCAATTCAATAAAAACTAATAAAAAATATTGGAAAATAATTTAAGATTTGTCTCAGTGAATATATTTTCCTTTTCTCAGTGAGATAAAAAAATATATAATAATTTCCTTATATTCTTTCTTGATTGTAAATTAGCATAAAATTGCTGTTATGAAATTATTTTTAAAACAACATGATAGTAACACAAGAATGTATTAGAACTTACTGTCTTTAACCTAAATAAAATTTATTAGACAATATTAATATTTTTACAATTGCAATGAAGTAAGATCCAAGTGTATCACATATCTGCATTTTAACTTAAGTTTTTGTAATGAATCGTAAAATTTTGAATGGAGCTAATTGAGTGTATCCATCGTATGAAAATTATTCTCTGCTATACGTGTTTAACAAAATTTAAAGAGTAAAAATCTAGAAAGGTATTTGGTAAGTTTTCCTTTCATCATAACTCCGTCATCAAAAAAATTCTTCTTATATTATGAATGTTAAATTTATATAAATTTTTTTGCGTTTGAACTTGTCAATTTGTTTTGGCAATTCTTTTAAATTATATTGAATTAATTAATGAATAGATTGATCATTAAAATATTTTCCTCCAGTATATGATCGGTATACACTTTCAAGAAAATAATCTTCATAGTTTTCTTGAAATTTAATTTATATATTATATAGAGAGCTAATATGCTGATTTCTTGAAATTTTCTTGAAAGAGTTACGATCCAAATGAAACTTAATTATGAAGTAATTATAAACCTATTGAATGTTAGAAAATAATAAGTTTTTCAATAAATTACATTTTTAAAATTTAAAAAAACTCAGAAATATTTTTTCAATGCCATGAGTTTGAAATTTTTACTTTATGCTAAATAGTTTAAGTAAAAAATACGAAGAAACATGTAGGTAGATAGTGAATTAGTTAATTCCGAGAAATTATTTATACAGTTAAATTTCAAACATCAAAAGTTCAATTATATCTTTAAATTTTATCATAAATATATCTTTCGCATTTAATGAAATAAAAGATTAAATTTCTATACTGAAAATATTTTTGTCTTTTTATAAGATAAAATATCATCATAAACATAACAACATTAAAATATGCCTATAACAAGAAACCATTTTAGCTTACTTTATTTTATAAATATTCAAGCTTTTAAAAAAAATTAATCTATTAAACTGCACTTATTCTTTTCCTGTAAATTTTACTTTTATCTTTAAAATATATAAAAAAAATTTCATTCTATTTATTTGCTTCATCATAACATCACAGAGCTATGTATTACTTGAATAAACAGGGTTACCATAGCAACAGATAAATTGACGAAATTGTTGGATCAAATTGCGATAGATTCCTTTCCATTTTGCAATTTAATGCTTGGGAAAATAACAAATAACATAAACTTTAGGAAAGGAAAATTTTAAAACTGTTCAAAAAGATTATGACTTTTGAAAGCTTGCAGTTTTTATTTACTTGAAAGATTTTTATGGTGTTGATTCAAAAATTAAAAAAGATAAAGAAATAGAATAGTTTTTTAACTTTCTCATTTTTATAAATGAGAAATATAAGAAAGTTACAAGAATTAATGCATTCTTTATAGGAAATTGTTTAATTTTTTTATTGGTTTTAAATTTATTGTACGAGTAATATTCTATGGGGAAATTTTATTGTTTCTTTTCTAATTCTTGTTTTATTATGAAAATAGTTATAATATCTTTTTACATGCATAATGTTACAATTAAAATTAATATTCGTGTTATTAATGTTGAATATAAAGCATACAATTAACAGTAAAGCCATTAGTTTTTTTCCAACATAATTTATAATAAAAACATTTTTATTATAAATTTTTTTTGCATTGAATATAAGGCCAGAAAAATTTTGCATTAGTGTATATATAAAATATTATAGTATAGTGTATTATAAAATTTATTTAAGAAATTATTTGTAATCATATAAAAGTTATTTTTGAAATATAAAATTATTATCTTAACGGTAATTTTATTCAAAATATTTATACATTTGAAAAGTATCATATTTGTATTTTTCGTAGATAATTCTATCAATATTTTGTAATATTTATTGGCTCGTTCGATCACAATACCAGCTGTGTCAGTTATTTAGTATTAAATATATCATATTCAACCAATTTTATAGTAAAATATGGTAAAAGTATCAAAAATACTCATTCAAAATAAATGTATATGAATCAATGAATTTTTATGACATTAAAGATTTTGCATGTTGATAAACTGTATGAAATATGATTTCAAACATTACTAGCAAGGTAAATTCGTATATACTATTAAAATGAATATAATATATATAATTTCAATGGTTAAAAATTAATAATTTCAAATTTTTTAAAACTTTTTAAATTCATTTGTAAGCATAATAGAATGCATTTTAATGAATCACATTTATAACATATCTTTGCATCAGAAAAATATTGTTTATATTTCTTTTACAAGTAATTATATAAAAGGTTATCAGCATTCCCAAGATAGAGAATTTTCACATTTTAATCTGTAAAGAATTTGACAATTTAAATTCCATGTAAGAACATTTAAGCACTCGAAATTAACATAATGATTTCAATGTAAATATGATAAAAATTACCTTATTTATTACAATTCAATTGCGAGATAAAAATTAATTTCTTGAATTCATATTTTTCAATTTAAATGCGTAATAATTCTTATGAAAAAATTTTCATAACGTTTTGTTAAATTTGATTTTTAGATTTGCAAACACAAACATTGCTATATGAATTTAAAAAATGATATACTAAAAAGATTATATTTTGAATAAAATTTTATTTAATAGATGATATGAAAAATATTGTAATACCTACTGTATTACAATATTTAATCTAATACTAATAATACTTAATAATCATGAGTATGTGAAAAAATAAACTTATCCGTGCCTTTTGAAAATGTCATATTCAAATATTATGATAATTTACTATATATTAGTTTGGGGAAAAAGTAATCCATTATTTTTTCGGTGGACGTCTGTAGTGATCGATATTTGTCAAACAATTTCAGATTTATGCTCATTGGAAAGGTGACATTTGACACTAAAATATCCTCTTGCGGTTTTTTGTTTGATTAATTCAGTTACGAGTACAAGGTTTTAAAAATGGAAGACAACAAACAGAAAATTCGATACATTTTCGTTTTTCTCTTGTAACTGCGAAAAAGATAGCCGGGTGGCTAAAATTGTGAAAGGTGTTTATCGTCCTATATAAGACTGTAACAACCAGTTAAGTACAATTTTTGTTTCGTCGATTCCGTTCGGGTATTTTTGATGTTAGAGATGCACCTCGCATATGGATATAACATCGTCAAAAATGTCTATAAAATATCAAAAATGATCGAAGTTAACCGCATGTCAGCAGTCGTAACGCGCAAGACCTAAAAATCTACATGAAAACTGTATTAAACCTTTTTACAAAGCGAATCCAAAAGAAGTTACATAAAGTTCACGTAAAAATAATGGATTTCTTTTTCCTCAACCTAATATATATAATCTGAATATAAAATAGAAAAAAATAGGTAACCTTCAAATATATTGACATGAATATAAAGTAACGCTAACAAATCTTGTCATCCAAATAATGTTAAGTAAAAATTACAGTAGTTTTAACACTTAGAACCATATATTAAACCAATACATACTCGTATTTTCCAATTATTTATTATCTTATTCATATCTATTCTTATCTGTTTTTGTCAGATACTCAAATTTGTTTGGCCTAACATTATTTTTTGAACTCGAGAGAAAAATTTGACTGGGGTCTGTAGATTAAAGCATACTTCTAATTGATAAGAAAATCTATAACACAAATGCCACACCTATCTATGATAATCTATGACACACCTATTAAACTTAAAGTAAAAGCGGGAAATTTATCTATCCAATTGTCAAGCTCGGAGCAACTGTATTATAATTTCATCTATTGTCTCAAATGTGTATTTGAGAAATTTTTACATATCAAATTTCCAACAACAGATGTTGTGTCCTAAACTCACCATGACTTTAGTGAAAGATTACGTTCTTAGCAATGAATGGTCTCGCATGATGTCCTAATACTACTATTAAACAAGGGGATAAAAGTGAAGCATTTTCTACTTTTGCAAGTATGTTTATATCTAACAGTGTTTGGATGAGTGTTTAGGTGTTTTTTAATCATCTTGAGAAATTTCGGATTCTATCGTTTTTTATGCCTTGAATCTTTAGAGTAACCCTAAAAAATACTGTTACCCTTTCCAGAACTTATTAGTCAAAAAGGCAGAAGAATGAGTAGCGGTCTGGATTTTAGTTTAACAGTTTGTAGGTTCGACTCCCTCCACAGATATGAATGTTTGTAGCGGTTTGCCAATCTCTATAAATTGTATATTCCTGTCTAATTAAACCTCATGTGATCTTGGAGTGACAAACAATTCATCCAGAACACAAAACTTGAACAATGTAGATGTTATGGATAGGAACTCTTTTAAAATGATAAGAAAATAAGAAACTTTTTTAAGAAATGTAGCAATCAAAATGTTTCAAAGAATATTAATTGTAGTCAAACAACCAACTTGCTATGAGTAGAATATTTCATAATCTAATTTAATAAATCTTAATTTTTTATTCTAAAAAATTCGTTTTAAAAATAATTCATCATACAGTAATCTCTCTTAATGGTAAGATAAAAGGATTTCTTCCTTAATGGAATTGTAAACGATTATTTGATTACTTTTCAAAGGCTAAAAGACGTTAAAATAATTTGTCTGTCAAAGGGACTTATGTCAGCTGTCCCTTTCCTTCAAACTTAATCCGAAATATTATTATGGAGAGCAAATATTTGCTTAAAATATTCCCTAACTTATCAAAAGTTTATCCCTTCTCCCCTACAGCTCCCTTCTTCATCGATACGAAGTGTACTTTAAGTTAAATAAAAAACAGTCTCTGAATTCGAGATTAAGGGATGTATTAGTAATTTCTGTGAGACATGCAACATACTCCCTTCGTACAACTTTACATTTCCTTCTTCTTATTTTTGATAAAAATAATGCAATCCCCGCTAGTTTTCCTTTTCCTGGTAGCTGGGGGTTCGTGTTTCCTGGAGTAGAAAGGGATGTCAAGCATCTTATGAATATCAATGATTCTGCTTGAATTTGATGAACACTGAATCAATAGAATTTCAACTGACATGGAATAATATGTTTTTTTTTATTTAAAATTGAGTTACAAAGAAACGAAATAAGAAATACTAATCTTAGCGAAAAAATTGTACTATTTACGTATTCTGAATGAATACTTTTCCCTCCGTAAAAAAATTCAAGCAGAATTAATTTAAAATTATTTAGTTAAAAATAGTTGTAATTTAAAAAGCAAGAAAAGTTATTTAATGTAAGATAAGATTAGGAACAGGAAACGAATTATGTATGTGAAATTAAATATTCAAAAATTATTATTATTTTAATTGCTTTTACACTGTATGAGCCTAATATACAAAATAAATAAATTTATTATATTTCATTTAAATTGTGTGTACTTCACTTGATTAGAATCACTGTGAAAGATATATTTTTGCTTGAAAACAAATATTACATAAAAATGCTAAGGCATAACAAAATGGGCTTTTTTCTAATAAAAATGCATATACTATATATATATATATATATATATATATTTATTTATGTATATATATATATATATATATATTGTTTTTATTTATTAATTTTTAATAATAATAGATTTAATCAACTTATAATTTTTTATTATTGTATCTACCTAATAATAATTTTATATGTGTTATATATTGAAAAAACAGAAATTTGTTAGCAAAATTCGTAAATCAAAACTATCAACAAAGCAACACGTTATATTCGAGATATTTTACATATTTTTACGAGTTTAATGTCTTTTTATTATTTAAAATTATACTCAAGGCAAATTATATTATATAATATTTTTTATTATATAATACATTGTTTTATCAAAATAATATTTTGATTCAAAACAACGTCACATTTTAAAGTAATATGTAACTTACAATGACCGACAAAAAAGTAAAAGTGATCGCATTTTGATACAATATCAATGATAAAAAGCTTTATTCACTAAGTATTTTAATTATTCAGAAATTATATTATTCACATATTTATAGCATATTTTAAATTAATATATCCATTATAGAAATGAACAATTTTACAGACATCTGATAATATTGTTATGGGCATAAAATAATCAGCCAGTTGATTTGCTTTTTACCACATCTAATATCAATGACGTCTCTCAAACTTTTAAAGTTCTTGGTTCATTTAATGAAATTTCTCTTAATAAAGCTGCAGTAATTATGAAGAAACCTGAAAAAGAACAATATCAATTACATTTAAAAAAAACTAAGATATTTATAATAATACCAGACAGTTCATGCCAGAAATAACTTCATGATTAATTTCGTAATTTCAAACATTATCACACACAGCTTCAATTATAAAATATTTATTCATGAAATTGTAAAATGATTACTAATATTTAGAGAATTATGAACTAATTAAATGGTGCTGGTTGATAAATATAATAGCAGAATATAACATATATATATATATATATATCCTAGATTAAAACATAGGTGTGGTAAAAATTGGACTTCTGAAGAACTTATCTTAAAAATGCTTAAGATTGTTTGCGATAAATTTCAAGAGAAAAATAACTAACATTCTATTGTATGAAAGCGCAGGAATAAATTAACGTATAGGTTTTGATTAAAATTAGATATCTGAAGTTGGTATCTTAAAATTGTTTCCGATTGTTTTCTATGAATTGCAAAAAATTAATTAATACCCTGTTGGGAGGTTGTAGTGAAAAGACCTTTATTTATGAATTATAATCACTAATTATTTCCAATGCATAATATAAAAATCATTGGTTTCATTTGTATAGCGGTGATTTTTATTTAAAACTCAAGAAGTAATATAAATGTAACCGGTAACCGGTTTCGTATAAATATGATCGATCTAGTACCTAACACTATTTTCCCTTGTATCATTAAAACTATATCTTTGATTCTTATTAGTTACCGATAATTTAACTTAAATAAATCTTAAAACTCTTAAAGATATAATTACCAACTACGTTACGGAGTACTGTTTACCAGTTAAAAAATGTTGCTCAACTTCAAAGAGAATATAAACTCTAAGGCTTTAAACATTGATTAAAGTAAGTGTTTTGTCCATGGTGATATGAACAGTTTTTACATGACATGGATTCATCCTCGAACTGACTCAATCATTGTTAAAAATGATTTTATTTACATGTATTTAGATCAATGAAAGACACCTCATGTAGAATAACATCAATTCGAGGTCTAGAATCAAAACATTTTTCTCAATTACAATGCATTTAACATCAGAATTTAATCTCTATTTGAGAATTTGGAACATCAGAGATATTCTCTACCCACAGATATAACGTGTAAATCTCAATTTAATATGATGTACAAATTATATATTAGATAAGCTTTTGTCGTTATAGGAGACTGTGATAACATCTCATCTCTGAATTATTCTCAAATATATTTCCAACGATTAATTAAAATGATACTTTGTCAAATTACTTCATTTCGCTGGATAAAAGGATATCTTATACATATTCAAAAATATCGAATGACATATTATTACTTTTGACTCGATTTGATAAATACTTTCTATTTTTGTTTTAGTGTTTGCATTGATTGATATAAATATTCTTATAAACAATCATCAATATTACACATTTCAAACAAATAATAAAAAAGCAAGATACAAACATTATTAATCATTAGTATAAAAACAACAATCAAAGAGTCGTTGCAATATTTTACCAAGCTCACTCTTAATATCTTATTATAAATCTTAAACTTTACAACAAATATTCTCATTAAATAAATAAAACTTTCAGTGTCTTTAAAAAACATGATTAAAACATCATGCAAAACAAAAAAGAAACCTGTGTTTTATGGCATATAAAGTTTCAGATAGTTTTTTTCTCTGCAATTCAAAAAAGAATGATTTTATTTTACCGCGCTTTCGATTCTTTACTTCTCGCATTAACTGCAGAAGATAAAACTTTATGAACTTTATGAATCTTGTTGCCATACCAGCAGTAATTACTTCGAATTTGGGAAGATTACTCTTCATATTTTTCATGTCACGTTCTCCTTATACTTAAATTTATATGTAAAAGGTCTTAAGAAGCACTTCCTTAGGATTTAATGGATGAGTAATAAAGTTTAATGAGCAGAGTTCCTTAGAAGAACTTTCAACTAATCTTTAATTACTCTAAAAGTATGCGAAATGAAAAAAAAATAAATAAAACCTGAAGTTAAATGAAATTATAACTGTGAGAATGTGTTAGTACTTTAAATTTAATTAAATTATCAAAATACACATGATTAAAATATTTTTATAAAAGATTGCTTCAGATTAAATAAATCCCTTGCATTTAAATAAACCCCTTGCATTAAGTATTTTAACTTTAATTCAGATGCAGATAAATAAAAAAGTTATGAAATTATAATAATTAAACTCTTTTAATTTAAATAAATGAATTGAACTGTGATTGTTAATTTTGTCTTTCAAATCATTATTCAGTTTATAAAAACGTTTTAAATTTTAAATACTATAATGAATAATTAGAACTTACATAAAATTTATAAATATGACCTATTGTATAGGAAAAGTCCTTTTAAAATGCAATAATATATCGTAGATATTAAACTTCTTAATAACAGCCTTTAATTATTAGACAGATTTATACTATTTTAAATACTATCAATTATAAAATGTGTATATAATTTAAATTCATCTAATTTTTAAAAACTTTCCGAATATAATTTTAATAAATATCATTCTCTTTTAGCCTGAGACAAACAATAAAATTTATATTTATATATATTTTATAAAATTCGTATCAAAATTTTTAAATAATTAGTATAATTTTTTAAATTTTGAAATAAATGCTATCCATATCCAATCTGAATATAATTCTATAATTTCTCATTTTAATTAATAATTTAGTGTGTAATTTTATACTAAAATTAACATTAAATTATATAATTAAGGGAATGCATTTCGAATTAACTTTTTATATCAATAGAGTAATGCAAACAATTTTTTCTCTTTTATTTCTAACTTTATTAATAATTTTCAAAAAGTATTTTCTTCATATTATTCCATCACTTAGCAAAATTGCGTCTTATTTTTGATTATTAGTGAAATAATTTATATCTCAAAAATTATAATCCTAAATAAAGCATTCAGTTCGTTAGTTGACATTAACAATGACATTACATAACAAGTGTTAATAAAAAATACTTATAATATTATCCTATCCATGTGTTAACCACTGGCAACTCACTGTCACGAGTGTTCAGCTTGGATTAGAGAAACTGTAATGTATACACCGTTACAGCGGACCTCTGTTATGGTCTCCAACGAGTCAACATATAACTTGCAGTCTGATTCGTGTCGGACATTCATGTGGAGAACGCCAGATACCCTGTATCACCAAGACCTGTATCATTGAACCGGAATTTACGTTGGAGTAAAAGTGTTCATTTGGCTGAGCCCTTATACTGGGCTCCAGAAAAGAACTGCAACTTCAAATCGACACAATGAAAGACCTTTATCAAGACATCATTCTGAAACAACATATTTGTTTGTTTGTTCAAGGGTACAGTAGGCACTGAATTTGCTTTTATGGATAACAACGCACATGCTCACAGTTCGAACACTGTCAACTACTGTTTTTAGTTGGAGGATATCACGACTATGGAATGATCAGTATTCTCACAGGGCTGTAATCAAATCAGAGAAAGTGCAAGGCATGCTTGGCCAATGAATCACAACCGTCAACTTTGACCATTTGACAGATTAATGATGATATAGATTTTCATTGTTTAACTTTATGATTTAAGAATACATTGCATCTGATTTTCCACAAAAGCAGTTTACCATTTATCGTACAATGACATTAATAAAAACGTCATAAGAAGTATTGGAAATATAAATTTTTCACTTTATTAATTAGATTTATATAAACATTAACACAAGAAAAAATAACAATGCATAACTATAAAAGTTAAACAGCGAAGAGAAAACGGGAAAACTTACTTTATTTTTAAAATTATAAGCAAAGTAAGGCCTTAGCGACACTTTCTTATACGCATGTTTGTGGTGTGAACGATGTTGAAGATTTAAAGGAGAAATTTTTCTGTTATTACTTTTCATTGTAGTTCCGAAATGGGTTTTTATTTTGTTATGCATCACTCTATTCTTCCTATCCTGAAATGTTCAAAGAATTCAATACAAATATACTTCTGTATGATAAATAAATTAAATCCAAATTATTTAGCTTTTAATTATATATATATATATATATA
>JAPDSC010082971.1:0-17124 GCA_026290005.1 Latrodectus geometricus | reverse complement strand
ATATATATATATATATATATATATAATATTAATTTTACCTGCTTTCTCCTATGCAGGAAAAACTCTACATCTGGAGATGCTTTTCTTGAAGCGTAGTTTGACATCCTGTAACGTGGTTTGACATTGTAAGACTGAGATGACGGATATCTTTTTCGCTGAATGTTAGGTTTCCTCGTTTTTCTCAAACGCTTGATCTTTGAAATATGACGATGGATAGAACCTGATTCCTATAAAAGTAGTAAAAGATAACATTAACTTATATTTCAATTGTTTGTAAAATCATCACTTAATAATATCAAATGTTTCTTGGAATATTAGTTGAAATCTTCCTAATAAAAACACTGTGGCTTTGAATGAATATTCCTCATTATATGTCTTTGTAGGAGTATAGTTGATAAGAATAATGAAGGAAATTTCATTAATAGAAACGAAATTAGCCGCAAAATTTGTATTACTAAATTTTTTGCTTTTGTTAGAGTATTCATATTTAACAATATTTTTAGTATTCTGGAAAAGTTTGAATTTGCACTTGCATATAATATTATAATAAAATTAAATGATGTTTTATTTAATTTTAATAAAATTTTTAATAAAATTAAAAGATGTTTTCATCTTTTAATTTTGTTATAAATCTTTTGATACATATCTAATGTTTAGTAATTTTTTCTTTACATTATCGTGTTATATAATTTTTCCTTTATCTAAAAAAGTTACATTTTACTTTTTTATTTAAAAGAAAAATTAACAGAATAAAATTATTTAGAAAATATTACTTAATAGAATTGGAATGATTCTCAAGCAGCCTGAAAAAAATATACTCATTTATAGATACTTAGATTTAGTGCTAGGAGTTTCAATAAAATAATCATTCAAATTAGAATTCTAATGTATGATATTTAACAAAAAAAACAGCCTATTAAAGTGATTACCACATCTGAATCAACCCTCAACAAATATCTAATAATCTTATCCTGTACTTTTTAGGTAATAACAATTTATATGTAAATAGCCCATAAATTGCTTGGCAAATAGTAATTTATGAGCTGCAGTTTAAGAAAAGAAAGATTTTTCATGTAACAAAAGTGAAAGGGCATAAATATTAACTCAGTTGCTTAACTACCAATAAATGTCTTAATTCCGTTCAAAATTTTCAATAAAATTATTAATATTTACTTTTCAATTTTCAAAATAATTGGCTAATTAGAGAAGGGACTGATTCTCAAACATCATTCAATAAATTTACATAATATTTAAATGATGTACACTCAGGTTTAGTCTATGATTCAACAAACGCTGATTCATGAGATGAGGTTTCAGAAAGAATTTAACTCCACAACAAGAAATAAACTGTACCCTCTTCAACAAGAAAAATCCCTAATACTCAACACTGGAATCTACATCATTGTTCAGCAAATATCTAACAAAAATATCTTCCATGTTTTAGACTTCCATTTATCTGGATTTAATGCAGAATCTATTGCAGACTTCGCATACAAAAATCAACCATAACATGTGGAAAAAGTATTCTGCAGATTCCTATATTTATTGAAAACGGAAGTTAAATGTCCAAAGTGACCATACAAATCCATATTATATCTAGATGACTAGTATAGAATTTCAGTAATAATATTGGAATACAGTGAGATAAAATTATTTTTATTCTTCCTTTTGTTTGGACATTTTAGAGATAACGGGGTATATTCACCTGTCATGAGAGACTTTAAAATAATCCTGACATACAAGTTGATGCAGCAACTTTTACAGTACGTGTAAGAAATTTTAAATTTACAATACATATAGAAAATAGTAATGAAGTATCCGTTGCTCATTAGGTTATAATGGGTTGGATTGAACCACTAATTTTTTATAAGACGTTGTTCATCCAATGAAAGTTATTCATTATTTTTTATAAATTTAAAGTAAATTTTCCGAAAAAATATAAATTACCAAAAGCAAACACATTTTGTTCATTTTAGCCCAATTTTATCTCTTAGTAAAAATAATTAATTGTTGAAATGTTTGTTAATCAATTTTAATTTTTATGGTAAAATATTATGTACCTCAGTCATAATGAATAAATTAACATATTTTAAATACAACAATTTACTTAAAACAATATTCTCCGAAAAGAGAGAGCATTTAAGTGGAGTCAGAATAACAATGCCATCATAACTTTGATGCTTTTAAATTTTACTTTAATTAAAAAGCATAAATTTTACTAAATAAATATCCTAATCCATCTCTATCTAAATATGTTTTGGATATTCTAAGAAAATTGCTTCAATCACCAACAATTTTAATTGATTTTCAATAAAATATGAAAGGCCAATGACATCTTAGTTAACTCTTTTCTCAGATTAAATATTTTTATGCCATTTTATACTTTTTTAAAGATTTACTTTTACGTTGTTTTTAACACCAACGGAAAAATAAATCTATTACTCATAAGATTCCGTTTGATTTCGAAGATTTGATTATCAAATAAACACTATGCGGTTGGATCCTAACAGAGCCCACACCCTTGGTGAAAATAATTTTGGTTACCGATAAATTTCGCCATTCTTGGTAATCCTACTTCGATATAATAGAGTAAAACTATATTTAAGGGTACCCTCTTGACAAACTTGGCGACTTTTGTTTGGCTATCTATTTTATTGGAGATTTTTGTTGGCACAATTGTTCTGTTGCAATCAGAACACGATTAGGTTTTGCCCATCAACCGCGATCCCAACTTGGCGAGAATCAATGGGGCAACCTTAAGTATAGACTAACCATACAATAGATATTATAAATCTAACTATTTCTGGAATTCTTATTTCCCCATTTTGTTCTCCCTTACGTTTTTTATCAGTTTGTCACCAATTGTGTGGGATCTTTTAGGATTTTACCCACTATGTTTTCTTATAGGTCAGATCAGACAGTAAGGATACATTTCTTTAAAACAGATATTCTTGCTGAGGGTGTTTTTTACTGTATGCTTTTTGGGTTGTCTCTTTCAACCAACGGAACCTATTAAGTACAACCTCGCAATTTTGAGCCATAGTCAATTGACGAGACCGACAACTGTTTCTAACTTCCTTATGCTCACCAGTAAGTAGAAATTTTAGAGTTCATTGACCTTCTTAGCATGGCGTTTCTCGACTAGGTCAAGTATAGAATGTACTATTTTCTGACTTTGAGAACACACGTATTTCTCGCTAGATAATTTTGCCTCCGAAACTATTTTTTAATAGAAATGATATAAAAGTTTTGACTAATAATATGTTCCAAAGAAAATTAAAATTTTCAAATTGAATAAAAAATATTAATATATTTTTATTCTTTGACTTATATATTAATATATATTTTTCAGTTTATAATTATTTGACTTAAATTTATTTAATATTTGAAGCTAAGATTTAAAAAATTATCTTAAAATTAAAATATTCATTGTTTAAATTATTGCTAAACTGTTATTGTATTTCCATTAAAATTTACGATGAGTATATTTTTTTTAATTAGATTCAATGAAATTTCGATTTATTTCAAAATTCAATGCTTAGTTTATTTAAATATTAGAAAATATCAAGAAAGAAAATAAACATTATGATCCTCATAAAATAGGCTTGTAAATAAACAATAATTCAATGGAATAGGTAGAAAATTAAATATTTAGAGGTATAATTTTTATATTTGTCATTTATTTATAGCAAACCACTTACCGGAGAATTATTATCGGTAGCGCTTCGCTCATCAATGATTGTTGCAGCAGTTGTTTTCTGAAGCTTGTGAGAAGGTAAGACATTCACAATCTTATATGAATCAAATGAGTTTTTTTGAAGATCTTCCTTCTTTAAATATTCTGATGGGTTAGTAGGTTGCAATTTTGGTTTTCGGAAACCAATGAGTTCACCAAAGGGATTGGTGAAACAATTTCCTCGAAAAATATAGTGTGGAGTTTTTGTTATAATTTTGGGCGAATACTTTTCAGGTGCAAAAATTGTTTCGGAGACGTCATCAACTGGAGTTGGGTAATTTGGGCTCTCTCTATCTTCAGGTTCAAATGAACTGACTTCTTCAGGTTCTGAACTCTCAATCAGTTTTGTTGAAGCTGTTTTGTGTTCATTATAAAAACCATAACTTACAGTAGTACTTTCTTCACTTGATGCACTCCACTCCGGATCATATGCAGATGTTAAATCTATAGTCTCACTTACATTGCTTAACTCACTCATTTCTTGAACTTCTTCAAGCTCATCACTCATCTCAGTTGATATGGTTGTACTTTGAATCTCACTGAAAGAGAATGTAGTTCCATAATCACTAGGTTCACTTGTATGCGAATCTGTGGACTTACCATGTTCAACTTGTTTAATAATAGTAATATTAACCTTCTTTTTTTTCTTTGGCTTACCAGTATCTGATTCATTTGTATCCGAATCATTTGACTTGTCATGATCAAATGTTTTAATAACAGTTATATTAATCTTCTTTTTCTTCTTTGGTTTACCAACATAAAATTCATTGGATGCATCACCCTTATCAGTTGATTTGGTTGTTGTTTGAATCTCATTGCCAGACGAGGAAGTTCCATGATCACTAGATTCACTTGTAACAGATTCCTTTAACCTAGCATGTTCAACTTCTTTAATAACAGTTATATTAGCCTTCTTTTTCTTCTTTGGCTCATCAATATCTAAATTACTTACATTCGATTCTTTTGACTTATCATGTTTAATTGTTTTAATAACAGTTATATTAATCTTCTTTTTCTTCTTTGGTTTACCGCTATAAAATTCCTTAGTTGGATCACCCTTATCAGTTAATGGGGTGGTTGTTTCACGAGTACTAGATTCACTTGTAACCGATTCATTTAACTTATCATATTCCACCTCTTTAATAACAGTTACATTAACCTTCTTTTTCTTCTTTATTTTACTGGTATCTACTACTATTTTATCCGGTTCATTTGACTTATCCTGTCTAACTGTTTTAATGACAGTTATATTAATTTTCTTTTTCTTCTTTGGTTTACCACCATAAAATTCATTAGATGCATCAGTTGTTTTGGTTGTTGTTTGATTCTCCTTGCCAGACGAGGTAGTTCCACGATCACTAGTTTCATTTAACTTATCATGTTCAACTGTTTTAATGACAGTTATATTAACTTTCTTCTTATTCTTTTGTTTACCACCATAAAATTCATTAGATGCATCAACCTCATGAGTTGATCTAGTTGTCCTTTGACTCTCATTCCCAAAGGGTGTAGTTTCACGATCACTAGATTCACTTGTAACCGATTCATTTAACTTATCATATTCAACTTCCTTAACAACAGTTATATTAGACTGCTTTTTCTTCTTTTCTTTACTGGTCTCTAATACAGCTCTATCCACTTCATTTAACTTATCGTGTTCAACTGTTTTAATGACAGTTATATTAACTTTCTTTTTCTCCTTTGGTTTACCATCATAAAATTCACCAGATGCATCAACCTTATCAGTAGATCCAGTTGTCTTTTGACTCTCACTGCTAGAGTGTGTAATTCCATGATCACTTGGCTCACTTGTATCCAATTCATTTGACATATCATGTTCCAATTCTTTAATAACAGTTATGTTATTCTTTTTTATCTCCGCTGGTTTACTACTGTCTGATTCACCAGCATAAAATTCGTTTGACTTATCATGTTCAACAGTTTTAATAACAGCTATATTAGTCTTCTTGTTCGTCTTTGGTTCACTCGTATCTATTTCACTTGAATCTGATTCTTTTGACTCATCATGGTCAATTGTTTTGACAACAGTTAAATTAATCTTCTTTTTCTTCATTGATTTACTGTCATCCAGTTCCTCAGATGCCTCAGAACTCACTTTATGGGTCTGACTGGTTTCATAACTAGCGACATTTGTAGTAATTTTCTCGTCTGAATCCTTCATTTCAACTTGTTCTATGACACCTAGTCCTGACTTTTGGCTGTTTTTAGTTTGAGGATAAACATTTTTTGGTACATAAAAATTATTGGTTAATCTTGCAGCCTCTTGGTTTTCACTCTCTGATCGTAAAATTCCGTGAGCATTTGATTTGTCTTTTCCCTGTTCTTTAACCTGTTCTATTGTTTTCATGACAGCTATATTTATCTTCTTGTTTTTTGATTTATTTGATTCGTTTGAAGTATCAGACTTATCATTAATATTCTCAGACTTACTGGTTTCTTCTGAGGAGGTTTCACTGTTAACTTTTTCAGGTTCTTCTCCTCCAACCTTTTTTATTACACTGATATTAATTTTCTTCCTTTTGTTGTCTTCTTCCTCTGAACTTTCTGAATGATTATCACTAAATCCTGTTGTCTCATCACTTTTATGATCAGAGGGAGATGCATGCTCAATATAAAATTTATTTCTATCTTCTTGATCAAATTTTTCTGGCAGTGAAATTCCATAAGCATTTAATTTGCCTTTTCCCTGTTCTTTTAATTTATCTTGTTCCACCGTTTTAACGACAGCTATATTTACCTTCCTTCCTTTTGATTTATGAGAAGTATCTAACTTATCATTAATATTTTCAGGTGTTCTGTTTTCTTCTGTGAAAGTTTTTCTGTTCACATTTTCAATTTCTTCTTTTCCAATCTTTTTTATAACACTGATATTAATTTTTTTGCTATTGTTGTCTTGTTTCCCTGAACTTTTTGAATCATTACTTTCACCACCAAATCCTTTTGTCTTTTTACTTTTATCATCAGAAAGTTTTGTATGTTCATCCTTAAATTTATTTCTATCTTTTTCCTCTAATTTTTTTGTCTCAACATTTTTGTAAACAGTAATATTAATATTTTTTTTCTTTTGCTCACTTCCGTCTTTTACGTTAGATTCGTCGAATTTAGTTTCTTTATCAAAAGTGTCCACATTTTTGTCATCTGATTCATCCTTCGATGCATTCATTTCGTGATTAGAAGATTGCTTTTCATTTGATTCATTTGACTTACTGTCGTTTCGATTTTTAATAACCGTAATTTTGTATTTATTTTTCCCAGATTGACCCTTTATTTCCTTTTTTAAAGAATGAGATCCATGTAGCATCTCATGCAGCTCACGGTATTCAGCTTTGTCAATTAAATCCTTTACTTTCTTATTACTCTTATATAATAAATCTCCTCTGGGGGATTTTTCCGTTGAATTTTTCATGGGAAGTAATGAATTAAATTCATATTGACTTGCATTTTGTTCTTGAGATACCATATTCTCCGTGTTCAGTTGAATTGAATCATTATTTGTATCAGTCAACGTGTTTATATCTTTGTCTTTATAGTTGTTACGTTCACTTTGTGAATTATCGACAGATATATCTGTAAAACTAGCGTTTTCTTCTGATTCAGTTTTACTTTTTTCTATATTTTCATCTTCATTTCCAATAGATGTTATCAGTTCTTTTTTTAAATTAAGAGCTGGATTGTTTGTCAATGTACTGAATTTTTCGTTATTATCATTGATTTGATCAACTGTATCGTTTTTTGAACTTATATATTCAACTTCATTTGATTCTCCTAAATTTACATCAGGTGAAAAGAAACCGCGTTCTTTTACTTCTCTATTTCCTTTGTTTGTATCTTCATCAGTTTTATCTAATTCTTCAGTCACAATTACAAAAGAGTCCGTTGTGCCTTCTGACTCAATTAGTTTTTCATTTGTAATTATTTCTTGAGAAAAGCTATTTGGAAAGATCTTTTGATTTTCTGTTGTGGATATTTCTGTTGCTCTTAAAGTATCATCATCATTGGACTCAGAACTTGTAGCCTTTTGTTTCCTATAACGGATTTTTCTATTAGTCTCGGTTGTTTTAAGTTTATAAGGAATGCTATGTCTAAAATGGGAAATTTTAAAATCTGGTAAATGCAGCTCAAAATTGCTCACTTGTCGATCATTTTGTGAAATTCTAGTAACATTTTCTACAGCTGGAACTGAGGAGCTGAATTTTTTTCCAGGATTTGAAACTGTGGACATCAATTGCCCTGTAGCTGGAATCAAAGAATTCAAATTTGTTTTTTCATTACTTGAGATTTCAAGGGGTGATTCCCAAGCTTGAAAATCCATTTCTTTATCATTTATTTGATCATTCATTTTGATAGCAGAAAATTTTTGTGGCAATATGGTACTTAGAGTATAAGGAATATGTGTATTTATCTCTTGGTTTAGTATCATTATAGTAGAGTTTAACACATTTTTCGGTAACAATACAAAGGGATGATGACTTGTAAAATTAAAAAATTCATTAGATGAAGAACCGGACTCTAAATCTTCAACTAATAATTCTTTTGAGGAATTCAATTTTGATAATAAAGTTTTTTCTGGTAACGAGGAATATGAAGAAACAGTATCAATAGACGAGTCCAATTCCTTCCTAGGAATTAACGTCGACATTGGTGATAAGCTTCTAAAGAAATAAGATGAATTTGAATCCAGTTCTTGACTTTTTAACAAAGTAGTTTCCAATGGATTCGAATCTGATAATGAAGGATCTTTATGATGTCTGAAGCGAAAGGCATTGGTGCTTGGAAATTTCAATTCTGTACCATATGCTTGATGATTCATTTCCATGGGTTTGAGTGTTTCTTGCGCAAAGAAATCTGAGGGAACAAAATTATATGATGATAAAAATACATTTTTGTTATTTTCTGTTGAGTTTGGTAATACAGTGTGTGTGGAAATTGAAGACTTTGAATCTGATTCTTGATCCACTAATGTTGAGGAAGACTGATGTTTCTTCAACAAAACCGAGGAATGACGACGTGTGTGCCGAGGCTTAGTAGACCTGGAAATTAATTTTCTGTCTTTTGATTTATCAACTAGTCTGGTAAATTTTTTTCCTCTTTCATGCGAATATGAACCAACAGGAGTGCTTAAAAAAGCAAATTCCTTATCGGGAAACGAAACAGAATTTAGGCTTCCATTGTTACTGGAGTAGGAAAAATTTGGTTTTAATTCCTGACTAACTAGCATATCACCAGCGCTTAAACGAATTTTACTATTCTTTAAATTATCATTAATATTTGATGAGAAATTTCTCGTGGGTGCAAAAGTAGATGATGAAACAAAATATTTTGGTGTGATATTTTCCTCAGTGGAAATAAATCTAGAGATTTGCAATTCATCATTAGAGAGATAAGATGAATTAGATTCTGAACTTTGATTTACATTTTCGTTATCAGAGTTTATTGGACTTTTATGTAACAATAATTTTGTATGTTGGTATATGATATGAGGAATTTCAGTAGTTTGTAAGTTCAGTTCCTTTCCTGTTGTTTGAGCATTTATTTCAGTAGTGAAATATTTTGCTGATGTAAAGACGTTAAAAGGAGTGAAATCAAGAGCAGAGAAAAACTCTTTATCTGGAATCGAATTTGAAGTTAGTAATAGGTTGCTAGTAGGATAAGATGAACTTTTGTTTAATTCTGGATTTATTAGAATTGTGAATGATTTTACTGGATATTTCTGAGGTGAAACGAACGAATGAAAACGTCTGAACTTGATATTTTTAGACGATGGTATCCATTCACTATTCTTTAAATTATCACTTTCTTTGGTGAAATATCTTTCTGTTGTATAATAACTTGAAGGAACAAGCTCATGCATTTTCTTAGCGGGTAATATATCCAAGTTATTTTTTGTTATTTGCGTTCTTTGCAGTTTATTTGCGTAGGGTGAACTTGTCCATGGTTCTCTATTATTTAACAATGTAGAAGTGTTAAATGGAGATTTATATGAAGATTTTTTGTTATGATGATGATGGTGGTGGTGGTGGTGATGATGATGTCTGAAATAAGAAGTTTTATTATTTGGAGTAATCCCTTTACTTTCCCTTGACAGATAATTCACTTTCGTGGTGACTATGTCATCAGGTACAAAAGCAGTTGAAGAAACAAGATTTTGTGATAAATGTATTTTCTCAGAGGGAATTAAATCTGTAGCTATCATTTTATCATTCAAGGAATAGGAAGTATTAAAATCTATATCTTTTATTGTAACAATGTTCATTATATTCTTACGTGGCAAAACCGTGGTATGATGACGCCTAGAATGATAGAATTTTGAACTTGAATTCATGTTTTCATTTCTCGATGAATCGCTTAATTTTTTGTCAGAAATGTCTTGTAATGATTCAAAAGGTTGTGGAGAAACAGAGTTACCTGAAGAATCATATTCCTTAACATGAATCGAAGTTGGGTACGAAAATCTATTCTTTGTATAAGACATGGGATTTGAGAAAAATCCCTCAAACTTAGTATCAACATTTCCTGGAGTTTCATATAATGTTGTAGATGTATGATGGTTTTTGGAATGAGAAATATTAGAGACTAAGGAAGATTTATTCTGATCCCCTTCATTGTTTACTTCACTTTTAAAGAAATTGTCTTCCAATAAAGTTTGAGTGAAATTCCAAGAAATGTCATCACTTGAGGTAATAAACTGCTCATCGGAATTCCTGACTGAGGTTGGAAGTAATTTACTAGTTGCAGAGGATAAATCGGAATTAATATCTTGATTAGTTATTATGGTTGTATTTCCTGGATTGGTTGAGCTTAACACAAAGAAGTCCTTCTCTGTAGGCAACTCTTTTTCACCTAAAAATTATTTACATTCAAAATCAGTTTAACTCACTTTGAAATAACAAAAATTTATAATTAATTAAAATTATATGATTCCTGTTAAATTGTACCACATATTGTTAAATAATTTAAAAGACATTATTTTATAATGTATTTATAAAAATCTAATAAAATTGCAAGTAGCATAGTTAAATGGATATTTAAAAGTTTATCACTATTACATTATTTTTCTTCTCCATTAAATCGGATTAAATATCAAACTGAAAATCATTTTTCATTTATAATTTTATTTTATTAAAACAATCAACAACTAAAAATATCTCTTTTAATACAATGCAAGAGCAATGTTATATAATAAGAATATTTAGGCAAAATATTAAAAAAGGCATTTTAATATTCATGCTAAATGATGACAAGTACAGAATATGTTAAGGATGTTTAACGTATAATTAAAATTTAGACTATATAAAAACATCGTCAGTATTCTCAGCAATAATTAAGATCGGCATTAGAATTATCAAATATGTATACTATAATATCAATTTGGCACCTAATTTCCTATCAGTTGAACATATTTATGTGTTCATGGTAATGTAAATGAACATATATGTGATTCTCAAATCAATGAGTGAGTAGTAGGTTTTATTTCCGACCAACCTGAAGATTGAAGTATCAAAAAGTATGTGAAGGTTAAAAACAGTTCTGTCCAAGTTTTCTCCAATAGTGTGGCTTGGCGTAAGAAGGCAAATTCCATCTCGGATAGTGACCGCGTAATTTAAAATTAGTTTGAAATTACAAATTGGTTGGTTGTGTTAAATGGCTTTTTAGGAAGCATAATTAGGTTATCGGTAAAACAACAAATAAACCTAAATTCAACACCATTGATCAAGATTATTCAATATTTTACATTCGTTTTAAAATATTGAAATAGGGAAAACAATGTTAAGGTATCCGATTAGACTAGAAACATGATATTGAATTATATTTTTCAAATCTGAGTTTTTATCTCAATGCGAATAGAATTATTTTAAAGTAAATTATCCAATTTAGTATTATAAAACTAATATTAGATACTTAAAATAAGAAAGATTTTTTTAATAATAATAAATAATGATTCAAATGAGGTATAAACTAAAAAGTAAGGGTGGATTATACTTGAGAAAGCTCCTCAATTTCTCACCAATTTAGCAACATGTTGTTTCACCAATTTGAATAATTATTTTACTTGTGATTTAGGCCATCGTCTTTTTAGAGCCAGCTTGTTTTTTCAAGCATGCACAAAAACATGCTTGGCGAAAACAATCATCAATTGCGACCTTGAAATATATATTTTTTAAAACTGGTATCTTAAATTTCATATCTTGATAAACCAATACATTGTGCTTATATTATTCAAATAAATGTGAATAAATGTTTAAATGTTCCATTAGGTTAAAAACATAAATTTTTTTAACACTCTTATATTTAATTCCCTATTATTTCTAATGCATATTAAATGCTTCCAAATCAAATTGTAGCTTTTCTTTCTCTACACATAAATCTCACTTTAATAGGCTGTAACAATTTACAACTTATTCAAAATAATTGTTTTTTACATACTTTTATGGCTATTATGATTTGTGAAGTGGTACATGGATTAAAAATTAAATGACAATGCTTTTATAACTGTTCAATATTTTAATAACGTTATTGGAATAAAGAACGTTATGTTAATTAAGAAATAAAATGATGTTGTTAAAAAATAAATATAAAAAAAAGCTTTTTCACTTGTTTTTTACGTATTTAGAAATTAATATTCATTAATTAGTTTTAGTATAACTTTATAAAATAAATTTCTACACTTGCATATACAGTATATTAAATAAAATTAGTTAAAATATTTTAATAAAATGTAAAATTTACCTTTCTGATTCTGTTCATATGAACTGTTCTTTGTCTCATCCTGTAAAAACAGATCAGAAAAACCATCTTTGTCAATATGTTCCTAGAAATATAAGATAAAAATAGTTTATTTGAAACAACAGAACGTAATATATATACTCTACAATGCTCTTAAATATACAATCATCTTTAAGCATTTCTAAGGAATAAAGTAAAAGGAAACAAAAGACGTACTAAAATAGAATAGTAAGTTTAAAGTAATGTTTGCAATTGGAATTCTTTATTGCAATTCTAAAGGATTCATTATGAAGGAAAAATTGCCAGAATCTATTTTCACGTAGAGGTTACAATAATTGGTGATGTAAAATTATTTTAGTTCATGGAAAATAAGTAATGTATCCCATACAATTTTGCAGGCAAATTTTTTAAGAACTTTACCACCTCGATTGCAATAATAAAAACATAACAACAACAAATAAATATTCCATGCAGTTAAAATAAAATTCTAATGAACCATGCAATTGCAAACATTTTCATACAGTCGCTCAAATAACCGTTGTTTTTTACTTTTTAATGAGACACAAAATATTATAAAGGTAATTGATATTTGATAAGGATTGATATATAATACTTATACATTAAATATATAGTAAATTATCATAATATTTGAATATAACATTTTCAAAATGCACGGATAAGTTTATTTTTTCACAAACTCATGATTATGTAAACTTTTCAAACTAAATTTTCTTCTAATCGAAACACTTATGTATGTAATCTTTAATTTTTCTAGTTTTATTAATATATATATATATTCGAGAATTATTAGAAATGTCTAAAATTCTGTGATTGCTTGGAGCTACCTGCCAGAACAAAAATATTGAAAATAATCCTCAAAAACGACGAATTCCCCCACGACGTCTTCCACAAACTCTAAGAAAACCAGA
Source organism: Latrodectus geometricus (assembly GCA_026290005.1). Taxonomy (NCBI): domain Eukaryota; kingdom Metazoa; phylum Arthropoda; class Arachnida; order Araneae; family Theridiidae; genus Latrodectus; species Latrodectus geometricus. Next base: position 3,714 of record JAPDSC010082971.1, on the reverse strand, counting down.
TTATCTAATATGATACAGATCCTAAAAATTCCAGAATTACTAGATATATCTAAAATTCCCGGAATACTAAAACTCTAAAGAATATCATAAATAAAAGGAATGATTCAAGTACTAAGACTTACTGAAATCCCATCATTGAACAAATCAGATGAAAATAAGCGTCGAAAATAAAGAATACCCAGATTTCTCAAATCTCAGAAATACCAGTATTACCATGGTAAATGGCCTAAAGACCAGTAATTCCAGACTTACATGATATTGTTCAACTTTTAGGAATACCAAAATTAGTTAATATACCTCAAATTCTTAAAATGCTTCAAATTCCAGTATTACAAGGATCTCCTTCACAAAACACGTCTCATGAAAGGAAACCTCAAAAAATGACTAATTTTAGGTCACCCTCAAATTTCAGGATTGTCACAGATTCCAGAAATATCAGAATATTATCATGTATATAGAATTCCTTAAACTGTCATAAATCCCATGAATACTTTAAATTCTTAAAATTCCAGTTAAAGTTTTGGATATGAATTTTAGAACGTTTTCAAACTATAATGCAAAAATTGTATTTTAACAAAAGGCAGAGTACAAAATGAACTGTGATAAAAGATGCCTTTTCAAACAAAACCATATTTTCTCCTAGCAAGAAAGACAACTCTTTCTCTTCACTAGACAAAACGCAATATTGCTTTATAGCATAAGCATAACCAATGAAACTTCAAAACAGTGCATGAAAAAATAACTTAGAATGAATCAAATCATTTGTAGCAAGCCCTTGTATACATTACTAATGAGGCTCAGATTGCTACCAACAATTCAAGACACTGCTTCAATAAAAAGTAAATGTTAGAAATATTTTAAACTGCTTTTATTCGCTTTTTTTTTAAGAAAGACTTTTGAAGTATTCTTCACTTAAAAAAAAATATTTGATTGTGAAATTTATTCCTTTAAGCTGATTTTTATATTCAAGAAAAGGAAATAGATTCTTATTCCACAATAAGGAAAATAATAGACTCTAACTTGATAGGAAGTTAAATATACAGCAATAAAATAGAGTATTTAACACTTTAAAAATTAATCGAGTAAACTTAAAATAAAAAGTAATTAAAATAAAAGCTAATTTTTATGCAAAACAAATTTATTTGAAGAAAGGAAAGGGGTATGTGAGTATTCAATGATGGTAATGAAAATGAGTATGAATGCGAGTGAAAGTATGAATATTCAAAATTTAAATATTTGGGAAAATTATTAAAATTATGGAAAATATTTAGTAATGCATAAATGTTTTCCTTAAATTTTACATTTGACTCATATTTTATATCTTTAGTGTTGAAAAGAAGTTCAAGTTTAACAAAACATCCACGTAACTGAGTAGTTATTTAATAGATGCACATAACACTACCACAATTACTAATATCATTTCTTCCACAATATTTAAAGTTTACCCATATAAATTTTGGTTTGATTGTAAAATGAAAAAATTGTATAATCTCTTTTATAATAATAGGAATTCTGTCGGTGATTCTTTCTCAACTTTTCTTTAGACTGTTTTTAATAGAAATTTAACATTCAGCAACTAAAAATTGTTATATAAATTATTCCACTAATGTTGCTACATATATCTACATATCTTTATATAATTGGGGTCTCTATATCAGAAATATATTTATCGTTTCTACAAATACTCATCATTATAGATGCTATGTTTCAATATAAATACATGATGAATACTAAATTTGATACGTATGAGTGCTTATAAAAGCGTATATTTAATGTCCTAGTGTTGAAAATATTAACTTTTATTTACCACAGACATTTAATTACACATTTAACTTAATTTTATAAAAACGATTAAGTGCAAGTTATTTGTTTTAAATAATATATTTGAATATTTTAATGAAAAAAATTATAATATCAATTGCAAATAAGTAAGAAACTGTTGCTATCAGTTATCTTTTCTTAAATTATTTTTCTTTAATTTTTATTCAGGTTCATTATTTTAGTGAATACACTGATTTATTTCAGAATTTGTGTAAAACTTATTTTAGTACAATAAAGATTAAAACCAATATTTCAATGATAAAGACATTTCTAATAATTTTACTATTCAAAATATCTTTATTGCTTCGTTATATACTTGACGTAAAAATTAGGAAAAGTATTTTAATCATAGTTATAACTGAATAATATTTTAGGCTATTTTAAAAATAATATAATTTATAAGTAAGATGAATTGCTTTATTAAATTTACAAATATATTTCCCGCTCATTATTATTATTATTATTATTAACGATAGATTATTATTAAACAACTAAGCACTTTAATTTACGAATAATACGTAACTACTGTGCCAACACGTTTTATACGTTTGCTTAAAGTAAAAAAATAATGAAATAAAAAAGCGAAAACTGTTCCGTAAAGTACATAATTAAGAGTGAAATAATTATAAAATATATAATTAAATATATATTGTTTAGCAATAAATTATTCTTTCAGAATTTAATACTTTACTGTTCCGTAAAATATATAATTAAGAGTGAAATAATTATGCAATATATAATAAGATATATATTGCTTTGCAGTAATTTATTCGATCAGAAGTTGATAAAATAAAATGATAAGTATAATTGAAATATTTCCTTCTATAATATTTTGTAAAAAAAAACTGTCATTCTTCTAAATGATTGTACCTTAAATGTTTTTTTCCAAATTTTTCAATTTCTTTTTTTAAAGTAAGTTTCATCATATACAATTCCCCAATCAGTCTGAATATTCCCAAAAGAAGTGATCTGGTGGCGACATCTATTAACTTGAAACAAAACTTAAACATTGCGTGATTTGATTATACAATCTTAATGACCGATTTGAAAATTGATTATATAAGTTACTTAATAATAATTTTTATTTCATTTGTTTAGGGACCCATTTACTATTCAATAAATTATACATTACATTCGCTATTATCTTTTTAACTCTTAAATTTATGAATTGTTACATAGTTGTAACTATTATATTATAGTTGTAATTGTTGTAATTATTATAGTTGTAATTATTATTGTTGTAATTATTATAGTTGTAATTATTATTATTATAATTTATTATAGTTGTAATTGTTACATAGTTGTAACTATTATATGGAGAAAATATCAAATTATTATTTCTTTCAAAAAATAATATAAATACTAATAACTGTTACACTAATTTATAGTTTTATAATATTGAATTTTAAATCACTATAATATATTATATAAATTAATGACATCACCTAACTCATTAAAGAGATATTTTCGATGTGAGCGCTTAGAACAAAACTATTCTTGTTATAATTTTTCATTGAACAAATGAGTGAATTTTTAATGAGAAGTTAAAAATTAAAATGACAGACCAAAAATACGAATTTTCAAATTTCATATCTTATCGGAATACATATGATTTGACAGTTAGAAATTAATTTACTTATCTTTAACTTTAGAGATATTGCACTGAAATTTGTATTTCCAAATCCTTAAAAAAATAGTAGATATTCTTAAATTAAATATTTTCTATTTAAGAGTACATTTGCATTTTTTACTATAAAACCATTATTTTTTAATATTTCGGGAAACATTTTTATTTGTTTTTAATTTATGAGACTTTTAATTTATGATGCACATTTATGAGACTTATTTTTACTTAAAACATAGAGATTTAATTAAAAAATAAATCTCATAAAT
>JAPDSC010082970.1:14315-38495 GCA_026290005.1 Latrodectus geometricus | reverse complement strand
TTTCTTAAAACTTAAATGTTACCATGAATATTCCAGAATTTTGGTTTAACTTAAATTTTTGTGTTAAAATTAGTGAAAATACTTCATACTAGCACATAAAACCCACATTTATAGTAAAATTTACATTACACTGTAGTATTATTAAATATAAACACAAATAGAAAAATTTACAAAGATTAATTCATTTTCACTGCCCTAATAAAAAGTATCTGGGTATTCATTTCAACGAATGAATTAGTGCATAAAAAATTAATCTATGCTATAAAACAACAAAGATAATAACAACACTATATGAAAAATATACTATATGAAAAATAGCTATATGATATATACTATATGATATATATATATATATATATATATATATATATATATATATACTATATGAAAAATAGCTTAAAGAACTTCTTTAAATTAAACAAAATTATGACACAAATAAAAATAATAAGATCAACAAAATTTCTTTTACTTATTTAAAAAGGCAAAGAATACTTTTTCTATGCTTCAAAAGAATAAAAAGTATTTAAGTATGGTTTCAATTCAGCAGGAATAAAAAAATCATTTAGTTAAAAAATTTTACGTCATAGGTACATCCTTTTAAATTACATGTAGATAACAAATATTTTATGAATTTGCATTAGTTGGAGAATTCCAAAATAATCTAGATTTAACACAAAATATGCTTATCAAATTTAATAATTAATTACTGATCAAGGATTAAATATTTATATTATTTTGAAATTTATTGTTCCAATGAAACTGGTTGTTTAAAAATTGTCAGCTTTCTCATAATAAAAATACATGAAAAGAATTTTAAATTTAGCATCTTTAGTTTTTATAGACAAAATAAAAATTTTATTTAAGGAATAGACAATCGATATCATAATTTTATCATTAAATTAAATTTCCTTATTACAATTATGCATCAATTTTAATAGCTTTTGTTAATACTTAATTTGAAAAATAAAACTTAATTATTGCATTAACATATTTCATTACATAATATTTTTTTAACAAAACAATAATTAAAATTTCCATGGATATAGATGGATTGCAAGTTTAACAATCATGGTTACTAACATACTTTTAAAAGGAAATATTTCCTTTACTTAATATTTTATTAATGCATTGTTGAGTGAAATCAAATATATAATAGTTATTACAAATTGAATTAAAATAAATTAAAAATTTATGGAAATGAATTTTAAGATCAAAAAAGTTTCTCCATTCACAGTAAGACCATAAAATTTCTCAAAAACGTATAAATATTTTGCAATATAAATAATTACTTTTCTTCTTCAAGCTTCTTTGTACTTCTATGTAAAACTGAAGAAAAAGTAAAAAACTATAAGCTGAACACTATATAGTAAAACTGCATGATTTTAACACATGACCAAATAATACATGTTGAAATAATACATATTTTGTACAGCAAAATCGCATAAATTATTAGCCATTCTAAAATCAGTCAAAGTGAGTCAGTAATTTGAGCCAATTTAAGTTAAGTGATCAAAATGTTCAACAGAAGACAACTGTTCTAGTTTGAATCACATTATGAAAAACAATATATTCTTTTTCACAATTTTTTTTCAACTAATAATAAAACTGAAGAATAATATACTAATAATGAAACTAAAAATAAGAATATTTCCAATGAAATGAATAAATAGAAATGATGAATAAACTAATAAAATTCCAACAATTTTTGGTCCACTGCTCTCTTCTGCTATTTAATGCAATCCTTTACAATACATAAGTTACCTCTAAAACCTAATATAATTATAATTATAGAACAATTCTAAAAATAAAAAAAAATTAAGATATGTGAAAATGTATTGTAAAATATAACTAATTTAAGTAAATAACTATGCAGCTTTTTAAAAGTTGCATAATTATTTACTTAATTTAATTAAGCGTTCATGTTCCAGAATTTTTAAACTATTAAAATACCAATTTTTAATTTTTACAAAAGGAGCTGTAAGAAATTAACTAAGCATATCAGATTACAGGGATATACAACATCAAAAAACACAGATTATTTCAATACTATTATTACTTTATTTTTTCCTTTTAGTATTATCACCAACATTATAAAAAGTAAAAGGATAAAACAGAAAGACCTGCAAATCTTTAAAGTTCAGATGATAAAATTGAAGAAATTCAAGTTTTTAAATAGTAATTTCTAGGCCATTTTTCTTGACATTAACATTTCTTTAAAAACTATAAAGCTGTTACAAAAATGCCTAGGAGTCAACAGTCTAGGAATCGGTTAAATTGAGCTTTTGTTGAATGTCTTCTTTTTATTACAAAATATAATACAACCCCAATATTTGTAAAAGACAAGTACTCTTTAAATAAAACTTTTATACAGACATAATTAAAAGCAATATTGCAATAAAAGCAAAATTGATACTTTTGCACAAATTAACAAAATAAAATTAGTTACAAAGAAAATTTAATTTCTCCTTTATACATTGACATTTTTAAGAATAAATGGTATATGTAAAATCCCACAAGCTGGTATAAGTTTTGCTCAATTTACAATTATTGTCACAAGTGCAACAGATACCTCACCAACTAAAATTATGTCACTTCATACACCACACAGTTTTCTAAACCCTGATCATGCTCAAACTCAAAATTTGAATATCACAACTACGTTCAATTAATATGGTATTCAATTTTAGAAATTTTGAATACCACATTATACTATATACTACAGAAATATTACAAAACTAAGAACTGATTTCACAAATTTTACACTGATTACATACTACAAAACTAAAATATATATTATGTATAGTTTACTGAAAGAGTACTGTTTGTACTCATTTTCAATAAACTATACATAATCAATTTTCTTTTTATTAATCAAAAGAATTCAAACACTTTAAAAATATATTATATATTACAACAACAAGCAACAACTACACTATAAATCTAAATCAATAGCATAAATAATATACAACTTTATGAAAATTCTATTTAAATTAACTTAGTAGTGGTAACCACCATAAAAACGCATGTATATAAACACAATGCAGTATAAAAATAATGCTAATTCAATGATGTAAATAATACACATTATTACGAAAACTAGAGCTCCTGACTGAAAAAAAATCATAATTCCCAAACAATGAACCTAAATATATATTATATCAAATATTTCTACACATACTTAATAGAATACATAAATTATTACATATAACAATTTTAATGGAATAATAAGTAAAATTATTGAACTAGTCATCACTGATTGAATAATCGTCCACACCAGTCAGACAATATTCATGCTCCAAATTTAAAAAAAAAAGTGAATTTAATTTATCAACATCTGTACCTGAAATTAGCATCAAATAAATACAAAAATAAGAATATTTTAATTTTATTCATCTTGAAAATAAAATTTAATTTTTTTGCATCACAACTTCAAACATTAACAGTTCAAGCATAAATGTAAAATAAACAAAACACATGGCAAAAGCTTCAAAGTATATTGTAACTCTAAACAAATTTTGCATGTGCACACACATCAGGTTACATCAGCAGTGCTTAACCTATGGGTCGCGACCCAAAATTGGGTCGCACTGAGTCGAACCAAAAAAGTTAGTAATACACCAAATAATAAGTAATACCAACACCTCCTAGAAAAGTTATTCCCTTAACTTAAATTATGGAGAAATAAGGTTGAATTAAAGAAACTTGCTTCATTCCCGACTCTTAATTTACTTGTTGAAGACAATAATATTGATATCACAGATTTTGAAATACATACATACATATCGATGTGGAGAAGCCCTGAACTTAACCATTAATCATTTAGAAAAACTAATAGCAGACTTTGATTGATACTTCCCTGCAGACGATGTTTTCAAATATAATTGGGTTCGAATGCCATTTAATTTTGATGTAAGTGATTTGCATGAGGAATTTGTTAATATTAATCAATTTCAAGATCAATTAATAGAAATACAAAATGACCAAGTACTTCGATACAATTTCTACACAAACACTCAAACTTTATGTGCTTTCTGGTTAAAATTAAAAACCGAAAAGCCAATAATTGTTAAAGAAGCCCTAAAAGTATTATTGCCCTTTTCAACAACATATACGTATCAGGCTGCTTTTTCGGCTCTGTGTGTAATCAAAAACAATTACCGGAACAAGTTAAATCCTGAAATAGATATAAGGTGTTCCTTGACAAGCATTCAACTGAGGTTAGAAAATCTTTCAAAATGTATTCAAGCACAAGATTCTCATTAAAACTGTATGACTTGCATTTAAAATTTAAAAGACTTAACATATGTATTGATACTTCTTTTTTTTTTTTTTTAGGAATAAGTTAAAATGTCAATTATTTTCAAAAAGTTATAAATATATTTTAATTTGGTCAAAAAAAAATATTAAAAACACTTGATTATTAATTGAATTTTCCTTGGATCGAAAAGTACTTTTGTTTATCTTCATTATTAAAAAAATAAATAAAAAATTTGTAAGTTAAAAAAAAATCATCATCGTAGGATTGAAGATTTTTTTTAAAAATACGCTCTACAATAAAGCAATGAAAAATTTTTGACTTTCTTTTGGGTCGCGACATGAACATATTTCTCAAATTCGGTTCGTGGCTTAAAAAAGTTAAGAACCACTGGGTTACATCATCCATTCAAACAATTACTAGAAACCATTTAAGTGCAGTAATTCAGAAGCGTGGTGCATTTGGCATTTGTATCTGCAATGTCATATATTTTTAAGCTTTTTCCAAAAAACAGAGAATCTAAATTCTAGTAGGGATACAGGTGTCAACACTTATAAATTACTGCATCAGAATAGATTCTTGTGATTTAATAAGGTAATCTGATGTGTGCATATGCTAAATTTGTTTGGTATTTCAGTAACCCTTGAAGCTTTTGCAATGAGATTTTACATTTAAGATTGAAACTATTGAATTTGTATATATAAAATTATTGAATTTGTATAACTGGAATAAAATTTAAAAATTTCAAATTTTGTATTTGTGTGTAACTAGTGAAAGGTACGGATGGTGATAGAAAACTAATTTATATTTTCAGTAGTTATTTATAAAATCACATGTTTTATTTGGAGTGCAAGGTAAGCTGATTGAGTGAGTATTTTTATGTATTATTCTATTTCATTTGCTATTTTATACATTGTATTAAGTTATTTATTAAGTACAGAGCAGAAATGTTTGACATATATTTCTTGTTGAATTGTATTGCTCCATTAATTAAAATTAGAGTAATGAGTGGGGTAATGTCAGGTTAATTAGAAATTAAGTTTTCATAAAAATGGATGTTATTGATTTAGTTTTATTGCCCAGTTGTTCTTCCTAGTCAGATCGTAATCCAATGGATGCTTAATTAAGAAGGGAGCCCTACTACCCAGTTAATTAAAAACTTGAATTTTTATAAAAATAGATACATTATAGATTTAATTTATAGCACTGTTGTTAATACACATTTGGTATTGTTATATATGTTGTATTTTTAAAGAGTTTGTATTTTTTTAATTAATTAAAAGAAAATAATTAAAAACATTGATTATGCATATTTTATTGACAGAGTAAAAATAGTAGTAATGAATTTTAAAGTTATTTTAAATTTGTTTTGTAATATGTAATCTTTGTAAAATATGTGAAATTTTGTTTCTATTACTTAGTTCTGTAACATTTTTGTAGTAAGTAAACATAATGAAATAATAAAATTCAAAAATAGTTTGAGATTACAATATTCACAGCACAATTGGGACTTTGAAAAACAAATATTGGGCGAAGTGATGTAATTTAGGTTGAGTGAAATGCTGTACAATACTTGACATGAAAACTGGAAATAGTGCCAAACACATACTGGTTTCTAGGATTTTACCAGGGCGGCCAAGTTTTAAAAGAGAAAGGTGTCATATTTGCAAATACTGAATAGAAATATCTGTTTAATTTCTGTTTAATTTAAGCATACAGCTTGGGTTTAGTATTTAAGAATTTTCCAATTTACATTGGATATTTCTTTTAATATTTCTGAAACTTTACCAGTTATGTAAACTTTTGTGTTTTTTATTTTAAAATCATATGAACAAAAAAACCATTATATATACCTGATAAAATCTATTTCCAAATCAACTCCTTTAAAAAAGATTAGTTGACAAAAATGATATACGGTCCATAAACTTCTAATTTAAATGCCCTTTATCATTCAGAAGTAAAAAGAAAAAAAGAAAAAAGAAAAAAAACCATAAAAACACAGGTATTTTTATTTGAAAATATAAAAGTTCATTGAAAAAAAGACCATGTATTCAGATAAGGAAAAATGTTATATTTTGGAATACAAAATAAATGGGTTAAAATTCAAGCTAAGCAAACATGAAGACACTATATGATATCAAGAGTCATTGTACAGAAATAAAAAGTTATGGCCTTTTAAAGGACAATAATGGCATTAGTTTTCTGTGACTTTTTTAATTCTACTTTAGATAGTTTACAGTCTTTTAAAAAGAATATAAATGTAATGATATTTTTATTTTAAATGTCATTACATAATAAACTTGTACAGGGGGGAAAAAAACATGAGCTTGTGACAGATTTATGGGTTCAGTGACATAATTCTAAACATTAGTTTCCCATAATACAAAATTGTATAAAACTCATGATGTTAAATATAATAGTACAACGTAAAAGAACTAAGCTGAAGACTTTTCTTTAAATTGCTTCTTTCCTGATTAAATTTAGTAACTTTAACATTGCAATTCATGCTATTACACAGCAACGAATTCAGACAACATTCAACCATAAAAGCATGTTATTATTAATTAAATAATTTAAAATTATTGAATTTGCAATTATGAAATAATTAACTACCTTAAAAAGTATTTTTTAAAACAAAATACAAGTTCATATGAAATTTGGTCACTTATTGTAGAGAAAATATGCTTTCTATAAAAGAACAAAATCTTTAAGCCTTATGAATGTGGTAAAATCTAATTATTGTGGTAAAACATAATAATTATGAATTCTAAAAAGATGTTTATTCTTATTAAACATGTGCTAATAAAATAAATATATACATGGACAAGTATGCATAAAACAAATTATTATTAGCAGAACATTATGTAATGATAGCAAAAACAAGTCACACACATAGCATTCTAATTTTCAAAAATATAATGCATATGTTCAGAAAATATATTATATAATATACAAATAAACAAATATGACTACTTTATAGTTACATATTAAAAAACAACTAAACTGTAGGAAGAGAAAAATAATTAATATAAAAGCAAGTTCATCATGAAATTAATAATGAAAGGCTGGATTTGAAAGGTAGTTATTGCATGGAAAAATATTAATGTCAAGATTTCATTTTTATAAATGAGATTAATACATTTACTAAAAGCAGTTTTAATTTAAAAAAAACAGTTATTTGCAATTAGTATGTGTTTGCTCAAACTAATCATAAAAGCATCTTAGAAAATATTAAATTCAAATTGATTAGTAAAAGGAAAACAGCAAAGATAAATGTATTATTAAAATTCATGTAAAATTTAAAAAAAAATGTTTAATGTTTACCTAAATTTTTCTTAATTTTTTCTTTAAAAATTATCACATTATAACTTTTGATTTACTTATAAATTATATGCATGCACATACAATTAAATATAATTTTCTGAAAATAGTAAAATTTAAATATTAATAATTACCATGTAGATGCATAGTAAAAGCTACCAAACCATATTGCTGATGTAACCATATGTACAGGCACTAGAATATACCAGTATTCTTTAAACATCTTTTTATAACGCTTAATTAAGGACAATTTTTCAGGGGGTTCTTCATCTTCCTGTGAATCATCTTTTTTTTCTTTACCATGACCAGTGGACAGCTGTCTGCATTTAGGAACATGGTGAAGGTAGTAAAAATTACTTGGCAAAACATTATGATGAAGAATAGAAGAAACACCATCTAATGACTTTTGTTTATTCTTTTCCAGGAAAATAGAATTTGCTGAAATTATAATACATTTCATTAGATGTTTCATAATTTAAAGACCAATTCTGAAAGAACAGGCAAAATTAATCAAGCTGCTATAAATAAAAGAAAAGGAAATAGAGTTATTATTTCCTTCAATAATACACAAGAATAATATCATAAATTTTAAAGAGCAAATTATTTAGCAGAAAAATTGTAGAAGCAGTTTTATTTTGCACAATTTAAATCCACTTCACCAACAAACATTCAAATGCTACATAAGCACCGTGGAGTGAGTGAAGGAGATTAAATATGCTTAAATTTGTGGACAAAGAGGAAAGGAAAATCACAGAAATGTCTATATGAGTCAAGGAAAATCACAAGAAAACAAAGCAAATCCTGTAGTAATATGAAATACTTAATGCATGTAAAGCCTTAACCTTGTATAGTATGAGATAGGGATAGTATCATATAAATTTAAGAAATGTGTTTTTATTTTCAATTTACAACTTTAGACACAATATCAATACTTCAATCCCCAAAGTCCAATCAATAGTATGTATTTTAGTGTCATCAAATGAATTAAAAATATACAGTAGGTCTTAAAAAATGGTTTCCAATCATTTGAAGATTTATAGCCATATTTTTAGCAAATATCAAATTAACATACCATCCTAAGGAATGTAAATATGATTTAAGGAAATAAAAATGTTCGCTTCTTCTTAAACCATGTTTCTAGCATTCCTTTCTAAGCATTGGAATTTGTTTCATTACCCTCTAATGACATCCAATAACATATTTTTAGTTTTTATAACCTTCATGTTCATAACATTAATTTCCTATTATTATTTGAATTTCATATCAATATTTTTGTTAAACTTAACAGAAAATATACAAAAAATATCAAAATGACAATAAAATGAGCATGAAACAACAAGATTTTACCTTATTTTTAAAATATTCATTTGATTCTTAAAAGAATGATAGAAAATGTTTGCCATAACAATAATAACAATCTAAATGCAATTATACTCTTTATTTAAACTCACATAATTTAATCATTTATTCCAAATTATCATTGTAATCAAAAGGAATTACAAATGTTCTTGTAAAATTATTAAACCTTTACAGAAATTGTTGAACAATAAAAATTATATAAAAATACATCATATAAACTGGATATAAAATTATAAAATTTGGGACAGGAAGGAGTTAAAAAAAGGAGCTGTAAAAAAATAATTAGAAATAACCATAATGAAATTACACTTAAAAAATTAGATAAATTGAGAATTGATGATTTGAATTTGAAATGCTACGCCACATTTGCATTAAAAATAATATTCCTTGCTACTTTAATCTTTGTGGGTGTCAATCTAAATTCTGACTATTCATGAGGAAGTAAGTACAAATTAAAAAACAAGATAATAATATTTTCACTTTCCATTTTATGTTAAAAAGTTTTTTAATTATAAAGTCAACATCTCTGGTTGAACATATTTGTTACTAGCATTGAAAACACAAATTGTGTGATGAATTATCTACCTAAATCTGTTTTTCTGGAAAACTTTTATAGGGTAATATTTTAATTTCGAAAAAAAAATAATAATTCAAAACTATTTCTGATAAACATTTCTGTTCTCTGCAAACCATTTAATAGTGGGGATCATATATCCGATATTTTATTTTGAAGAGTATAATTCAGCAATTAAATCAACAAGAGCCCCCCTTATGTTAAGATGCTATTTCTTAACTTCACGATAAAAATACCTTTAACAGAAATTATCAATCTACAATAAATCAACTTTTCAAATTTTTAATCACCAAACATTTTTATTTAAATTTTCAAACATGAAATTTTCTAAGCTTTCCAATATCAATTGAACCAAATATTATTTTTGTTATTGAATCCATAAAATAGTCATTTTACTCAAGTAATTTTATTTTTTCAGTTATCCAGTATTGTACTTACATTGACTATTTCTGTTAATTATTAAGCTATTTCTGTTAATAATACATCTGTTAATTATTAAGCTTGTAATTTTATTTTAAATAGCATAGGTACATTTCATAAGAAAAATCCCTTCATCAAAATCATTAAAAGCTAAATATGAAAGGCCATTAAACTGTGTGCATGTTTTTTCTCTACAGAAAACTTCTCTTTACATTTTATATTGCATAAAATTTCATTTTCACACACAAAATTTTTTTTTTTTTTACATTAACATATAATTCAAGAAGAGAACAATCAAAGAATTCAATCCTTATTGTCAATTAGCAAATCTAAAATTATCTTTTTAAAACTGATGATTCTTTTCTTAAAACATCTGGATCTTTTAATGAATGAATATATATATTGCTTTATTTTTATATAATGGGGTTCCATTTATCTGAGTTAATTCTAAACTTCCTTATTTCAGGTAAATTTTAAGATAATAAAATATTTTTTGAAGTTTAGACAGCTCATATAATATTTATATATCAACTTTATAATTTTTGTAAATTACAACTAAAAATATAGTTATAAACATTCAAGTTCATTAAATACTGGATTCACAGCAGTTTTGCTGTCATAATAAATATATATCTCATGTATTGATTAAGTATTGATTCCTTTTACACATATGATTATTCCTATGTAATTGTCCTGTAAATTAAAAATCATAAGACAGCTTGTATTCCTAAGGCAAATAGGGATATATTTTAATTTTATTTTATTAATTAAGTACATTAATTAATACAATAATTTAATTGAATATGACATATTTTAATTGAATATTTTTAATTGAATAAATTAACTAATACAATAATGCTTCGAACAGAAACTCTTAACATCTAAAATTTTCAATTCTTAATAATATTTCAGTAAATTTTAATACATTTATACATTCTAAGAAATGAATCATACAACTCAAAATGTTTTTACTCTTCTACTGATGCAATCAAAAATATGGAAAGACAAAACTCTTATGTCATTATAATGGGAAAACTGATTTACTTAATTTTGCTAAACAAGCGACATATAAAATAACTAAAAGTATTCTTATATAGTATTTGAAGATTTTTTTGAAAGCAATAAACATGACCTTGAAAGTTCTAGCATATTTTATTCTTCAAAATTACAATACTGATTGAATTATAAATTATATTACAAACATTATAATTATAAATTACACTAAATATATTATAATATAACTGGAATAAAAATAATTCTAAAATTATAGCTAATAATAGATAACACAGCTGTTAAATCAGCAAGGGGTATAAGCTTAAATTGTGTGGATTAATTAAAAACTAAAAATTTCCTATTATCTGTGAAACCAATTAGTATATAAAAGTAACAATTTGCCAATGATTTCTTTAATATCATGGTTATATTCAGAAACCATGTATGGAAAACAGTTATTCATTTTCAGCATACTAAACTGTTTAACTGAATTTTATAATAATTTCTTTTACTATGGTTAATGAATAAAATGGAGATATTAACATGAATAAAATAGCTATTCATAAAAGTTTTGTGTTCTAATAATTAATTCTAGGATAAATTTGAATTGCAAAATAGCAAACTCTTCTGTTTCAGAAATAGGTCAATATTTATTTCAGCAAAAATTAAAATCAAGAGAAAAATAAAATTATATACTTAATTATCATTAAATTATATATTAAATCCCATGCAAAACATTTATATGCAGTTTATAAGATACCAAGAAATTCATTTCTAGTGAGTAGAAATAGAATATTTGTGACAAACTATAGATATGATAAGAAGTTGGGCAGCAGTTCATTTATTCATCAGCCTAACACTTTGAAAACATTTATCTAGTTATTTCATGTAAATTATTTCACAACTGTATAAATTTATATATTTTATTGTATATCTTGAATTTATTTGGACATTATAACATTATAACTAAAAACTTCATTTTTATAAATACTAATATGTTAAATTTACAGTATTCTTTTCTACATGTCATTCTTATTCAACTAATTTTTTCTTGAGATAAATTTAAACTTTTTCATGACAATCCTTTCAATATATTAGGGAATTCAAAAAGAATATATAATTTATCAATGCCAGAGAAGAGTCAAATCGAGAAAAACAAAAGAAATGTATAAATCAAAAGCAATGACTATTATGCATCAATAAATTTTGAATTCTGTAAATCATCAAATGCATTCGAATTATTTTGTCACCATGTAAACACAAAACGAAATGATATCACAATAAGAATAATAGTAATTATAAAAAAAATAATTATTAGTAATGTATTGTATAGTTATATAACTAAGAATATATAAATATACAATACTAATAAATGAACTAGATTGGTTTATTAGGTTGGGAGCTTGTAATGAATTACATTTAATTAAGTCACTCCATCTAGCATTACACACTCATTCCATATCAGTACGATTTTCAATAAACAAGTAATACGATATTATCTAATCAAAACAAGGAAAACTACAGAAAAATAGGATACAATTTGAGCATTAAATTATGATCGAAAAAAGCGTAAGATAGGTTTATAAATATTTCAGTGCAAAATCGATGTAAAATAATACCAGGCACCTTTTAAAATAAATTTTTATAACATTTCATACTATACCCTTGCAATGAAGAAAATTTGATACGCAAGGTACTCTAACAAAACAAGGATTCAAATGAGTACGGTGAAATAAAACAGGGCGGATGTATTTTAAAGAATGCATGTTTAAATAATTTGTAATTTTAGATATTATATAGTACTAAAAAATAAATTTATCTACATATTTACAATTTTCCGTGCGGCATTTAACAACATGCCGCAATTGTTTTGTTGCCAGATCAGAATGAAAATCGAGAAAGTGTACGGTTTCAATCAGCAGTTAAGCAATTTTTTAAACCGACGAAGATTCATGACTTTGGCAACAAAGTTGAGATCACAGATCACAAAGTTGAGGTTATGTATTAACGCCAAAGGAAGGGAAAGAAATGTAACTAACTTGCATTGTTCCGCCTCCAAACATAAGCTAAGAAATTTTGCTTTTCTCATAAATAATATCAAAAATTATCTTTTAAATAATCAGTTCAAAACTTTATAAATTTATTCTTAAATAAGTTGTACAAAACATTTATTATTCACAAGTATGTAAGAGTCAAATGTTACTTTGAATTGTTTCTGATTACTTTGAATTATCGAAAACTGAACTTCCTGTAAATAGCAACATTTGCATGAGTCAGACATTTGTTTAATAATTGAAATAAACATTATCTTTGAAAATAACTCACTCCAACCTTTCTTTTGAAAAAATGGAAGATTTTAAATATATAAAGAACTGTTTAACTGTCTAACTCTTAAGATCAGACTAAACTTCAAACATATATTAAAATTCAATTTTAATTTATGCTAAATTTGATTAGGTTAATATTTGGTTTCACTTAAATTTGTATAATTACACATTAAATACAGAAATAATAAAAAAAAATCTACTTATAAAATTTCTGTGTGAATCAGACGTATTGTTGACGTTGGGTTAAATACCGAAAAATGTTAAAAGAAACATTCTTTAAAAATAAAAAAAACAATATATGAATAACTTTTGAAAAAATTTGTTTTCAGTCTCCAAGAAAAATTTTCACCCTATAGTCTGATAAAATTCCAGATGATGTCCTACAGAATTTCTAGAAAAATTGTCCTCAACTGTCAGTCTTAATCATTCTGGAATAGTTTTAATCATTTTCTCATAAGGTTCCAAATATGATGCATTAAAGACAAGTCAGGAAATCTAGGGTAAGTTTGAAGACTTTTTAAAGCAACTTGTTCTGAATTTGCTCGTTTATTATCCTATAGAAGGAGAAATTCGAAGTATTTAAAAAAGAACAATAACACAAACAGTTATGTAACATCATTTATGTACCGTTATGTTAAAAGTGTTCACAAAAAATTACCAAAATGGTTCGAGTTTTAATGGAGATAGAATTGTAAACTCATTTTTTAATGAGAATAATGTGAAGAGTGTATGATAATCACAAAATCTTCATCTTTTCTTAGGCTTCTCCAAACAAATATGCGATTTTCATTAGAATTCAGTCAGAAATGCAACTCGTCTGTGAAGACAACATATCCTTTTCAGGACAACTCCAAATTGATTGAACACGGTAATATTGTAATTGGGTTTGAAAGTGCACAAATGGAAAGTAAATGATAAAATGGTTAGCGTATGCACAAAATTTGTAGCCCCTGTTATCTGCAGGCGACCAAGGTGTTCAATAGTCATGTTGAACTTGTGTGAGTGGCCCAGGTGTTAGGTGCTAGGTTTGTAGGAATAATCTAATGTTGGGTAAGCTTCTTTGATAATTGCTGTATATTTCAATTCTCTTGTGATCCTTGGTCAAATACAGACAATTTGATCATGACACGTGAGGTTGTTGACTCAATATTGCTCGAATCATTTAATAGCTGTGAACTATATGTTGAATGATTATTTAATAATTCGTTTTCAATCTAACCTTCTTCCAATTCCGATATATTATTATAATGAGAAAGAATATTTTAGAACTCATGGTATTAAAATCAACATAATGTGGTCATCCAAAATAAAAGAAGCTAAATTTTTGACATCTAATTGAGAGTATCTTCTTGTATACAGTTACTAAATATCCAACTTTCGATACATTGAAATACTCGGTATTCTTCAAGATTTGATCAATTTTATGTTCCTTGCATTGCTTTGATTAAGAAATTTTGTTCCATCAGATAATACTTCTTGTTAGTTCACTTTTTAATTAAAGAGAGTATATTTTTTAGATGATTTCAATTCATTAATATAATTTTGAGTTTATAACAATCGATTAAATTGTAAAAATATACTGGTATATCACTGTTTTCTCCTTTACTATCAGTTATCAGTTTCTTTCATTGTAAATGCTTTCCGCTACGTAAGAGACAATTAAGATTAACTGTTAGTACAAGGTGTCCCAAAAGGTCATGTCCAAACGGCACATATGGTTGTATCATGAGGAAGCAGAATTACATAGGAAAGGGGGTCGGAAACTCGATCGTGGCAGTGAAATTGCATTGTGACCGTCACGCAAAGAAAAGATAAAAAACGGTGTACAAAATCATTATTTTACAACAAAAACAGAACTAAATGGAAATGAAAAATGCTACAACTCATGGTAAGTGCTCAAAATTGCATCCCATCAGCGATGCAATTGTCCAAACAGTCTATGGTCGGATATACGTCGGTTCCGGGAACCGATGTCGATTACGATGTCGATTACGCTGCTCGTCCATTGTCATCTACAGCGCCATACACGTCTGCCAATTCTACATTGCTGTACTGGTTCATCCTTTCTCTGCCACGTCTGAGCTTCGATTGATAAGACGCCCACGCTTATCGCCTTCAAGCGGATTACGATCGCCTTTCCGACCCCCCTTTCCTATGTAATTCTGCTTCCTCATGACCTGACATGTGTGCCGTTTCGACATGACCTTTTGAGACACCCTGTATATGTTTCGTTTTGATGTGTCGTAACGATCGTTTCATTCCTATTACGTGGAAAATGTCTTTCCCTGGCCTGATAAAAGTGTTCAATGGAAATAATATCCTCGAATATTACTCACTTATAGTTTTTTAAAACATCATACATTTGGCTATCGTGAAAGGAGCAATTTGTGCCAAAGCATTTCTATTAGATGTGCTTTTTTTTAATGATACTTCTTTTGTTTCTTTAATGATAAGTTCAAACTTCGACTTATTTTTCAGTTTCAAGTCTTTTATCTAGTTTTTTTTAACAGTTGATTCATTATTTTCCTTTATTCACTCATTATTTGTTCAAAGAAGGGAGTATTCCTGTCTCTTTATCGAAAAAACTCCATCTTACATCGCATGGAAAGTTGAAATTGTTTCTGAAATGTGATTATAAATGAAAATATTATCAACGTTAGATTCAGAAGCTTACAAAGGAAAATGTCATGCAGGGTTAAACTGAGAAATATCCTGAAAGGGTTACACAAGAAAATATCATGCATGGTTACTCAGTGAAATACCTTGCATGGTTACACTGTTAAATGTCATGCATGGTTACAAAGATGAATATAATGCATGGTTACTCAGGGAAATATCATATATGATTACCCAGGGCAATATCATGCATGGTTATACAGGGTTACTCAGGGAAATATCATGATTAGTTGATTACGGATTATATATGAATAGATCTGAAGTCTTTCAGATTCGTTAATGAGGGGAATATTTATAATTAGATTAAAAAGAAACTGCATTTAAATCCAAAGTATCATAAAATTAGTTTTATTTTTAATGGTATTGCATAGAATAAAATCTAGAATCTGCGTATATGGTGTCGATAAAGAGAATTCGGGAACATGATTGATTCCCTTTGAAATTGGAAACTGGACTCAAATATATTTAGATTTATAGAAATGTGTGCTTTTAATATAAATTAAATACTTCTCTAGTGTTGTAAATATGCGAAAAAACCGGATTTATTCCCGAAAATATTAGAAATTTTGGAGAAGATATTTAAATTTTGAAGTTTTTAAAACAAACATTTATTAAAATAAAGAAAAATTGTTACTAACTCTTAGGAACCAATTGAAAAAAATCAATTGATTTTCTTTAGTTTCCAGAAAACGGCATAACTATTTACATTTAAATAGTTTTCAATAATTTGTTTTCAAGGAATACAATACACTTTCTCCGTATTAATAAATTAAAGAAAATAATTTTCCATGTAAAGAAAGAAATTTAGTTTTAATTAACAATTAAGAATTACTTTAAAAATTAAATTGAATGTTCGAGAAAATAACAAGTTTTCTTTCTTTTTTGAGTATTAGTTTATAACGAAAGATAAATGAAATTCACCAGCCTATATTCTAACAGCCATAAGAAATAAATATTGATATTTTTTCATTAAATACTTATTCATAGTTTTCATCTTTTTAATTAGAATATTAGTTTTTATCTTGTACACAATTTTTTTTTATCTTGAAACAATACAAAACTTGTACTAGAAGGCAGAAAATTTGCAGAAAAAATGATTTCTACTTTTCTGGTGTTTGAAAAGAATTTTCTGAAGTTTAAAAATTTCCTTGATTATAATGTTTCTACGAAAAAGTATTAAATATGTAATAGAATACGTTTGATGATTTTCAAATTTCTAAAATAACCACTGTTATATTATTTGTCAAAACCTCATTAATATAAATAAAATTAACTTCGTTTTTTATATTGTTTATGAAAAAGCTTGCTTGTAAAAGTATGAATTTCAAAATCAGAATTTTACGTTCCATAAAATATATAAGAGACAAAACGAAACAATTGAGATATTTCTATAAAAGTAGATTTTTAAATTTTGAAAGCAGATTAACTGGAGAATTGCTTTGTTCACTGGCATTTAATATTTGTCATTTGCATATTAAAACAAACATGAAGGGTGTTTGACCAAGGAGCATACAAATGGAACAAGTATTTATGAACAAATATTATAAAGTGATGCTCAGAATGCAGTTTTCAGGATATCATTTGGAATTTATAGATGCTTTAGTGTTTTTCAGTAATGTTTACACATGTCTTTGATAAATGTTTTTCCATAAAATTCGTAATACTGATACTGGAAATACATATATGGGCAAATAATTTTTAATCGGCCAAAAAAATTTTTGAAATGAATTAATTTAGTTATAAATTCAATATGAAAAAGAAATGATGGAAGTCCAGAATAAAGATAAACTGCCCTGCTTAGAGATTTTATGTAATTTAAATATTTGCAAGATCGATTTTTTGATATTTGATGTATGGTGAGCTTAATTGTTGTCTACAGTACTTGGTGAAGTCTAAAAATATGTCAGTAAATTAATCAGTAAGCTATTGTAAACTCCTAATTTAACCGCAGTGATAAAAAAATCTCAAAATTTATGAGAATTTAACCAATGGGATTGAGATTAATGAGATCACAAATCTGTGTGAACAATTAAAAACTTTTTATTTAAATCTTTGTTGACTCACTTTTGTATTTAGCTTCATTTCTTCATTTCAAACTAACTTAAATAGATAGCAATTTGTTCTATCAATATTTTGATTCGAATGTTAAAAGGATTTGTTCATTTACCCAATGTTTTCATTTAAAGTATAAGAAGTACATGATTAAAGCCGGTGTCTGTAAAAACAAAAATAATTCATTCACAGAATGAGGTTTCAATGAAATTTCTGACAAAGATTAAATTTGCAATTCCTTAGAAATAATATTTGAAAAATTAGTGATGAATATTTAATAAAAAAATTAAACCTACAAAGTAAGATAAGAAGCTCTAAAATTTTACTTAAAATCTTAATAATTGCAAATGTTTTTTAAAATAAAAATAATATAATAAATGATAAAAAGTAAATAATAAAATTTATTTTATTTTAAAATACATTTGTAGAAATTATTCGTTTGACAAATAAAATATAACTATTATTTAAAAAAATTTCTTTTAATTATTTTGATAAAAAATATTCTTATATTAACTAGTTATTAGTTTTATTAACTTGTAAGTTTATATTAATTAGTTAGAAGTTATAAGTTTAGCTTGAATTTAAGCACAAATATTTATTTTTTTTTATAAAAATAAATACTTCTGTCTGATGAGAATCACGACACGTAACATTTCTTGGAAAAAATCTTTTTACATTATTTTTACAATACGATACATAATTTATCCATGTAAAAATACCAATGATATTTTTGAAGGAACAAAAGTTAAAAGTGATAGATAAAAAAGATAATTCCTCTTTTCTTTACTAAGAAATATATACTTCAATGTAAAATAAATAATTTACATTTATTCAAAAACTGAAGTGTCCTTAGATGTAAATCTTAAGAAATTTGTTTAAATTAATTTCCCAGAAACACTTCTGTATGTTAACTAAAATTGTTAAAAATTCATACTATAATATAATTTGAATATTTTAGCTTTGACAGTTGTATAGCTTGTTCATTTTCCTTATATCGCCTGCACTAAGTTTCTTTCTTTGACCAATACGAGCTCCCTTTTTCTTTGGTTCCAAGGTGGGTTTCTTACCGGGTTCTTTGCTGAATGCGAATCTATTGTAATGGAGGATAGAGTCGTAGTCGTAATTTTCCCCAACATCGGTCACATTGTACCAGTCCATTTTGACGAAGTTGCCTTTTCGACCTGCAATGATTACATCATTATAATAACATAAAAATTTACTTCATTGTAATCAGTTGTTATTCAAACCAGTTACTTCTTACTAGCGTATAGTATAATCGTAGATACATGTTGTATAACTATATAACGTCCAACTATCATAGAAAAGCATCTAACCATCATAGTGTGCAGAAAATAAACGTAATATAAGATAATAAATCAAATTATGTAACCTATTGCCCATAATTTGGTAGTTCAAGCTTTCTGAGAGGTTAGCAGGTATTTCGTCATTACTCAAGCTGTGGTTACTAAGATTTTACCCATGTCGTTATTCATGAAAATCAGTTGATGTTAGTCAAACATCATAATCCACTGGCAATTTTTGAGTCCAAAGCAATGAACAGAACATAATATGATAAATTTGGATTGAGGTATGTTAGAGACTGATTTGCAGATGAATCATGGACAACAGTTAGATTCATGAACAACAGTTGATGTTAGTCAAACATCATAATCCACTGGCAATTTTTGAGCCCAAAGCAATGAACAGGACATAATATGAAAATTTTAGATTGAGATATGTTAGAGACTGATTTGCAGATGAATTGACCTAGTTTGATTTTCCTTATTGCAGCTCGAAATGTCCATTTGAGAGATTGTATATCAACTAAAAGTTTGCAAAGTTTCATTTTTCCATGGGGATTTATAGTGAGGATAATTGTTGACAGCAATACTTGACTATAGTTAGAAATATGAGACATTTAAATTAACTAAATGCAACTGTGCAATCAAGGCTAACTAATGCAACCAAGACTAACTAAATTCCTGCTTTCATGACCGAGAATAAATTATATTGGGATTAAGTTCAACAATTGGAGATTATGACCAGTAATGGAGTTAAGCCGGAATATCTCTTCAACATAATGTTTGTATGTCAATGGGAATGCAGTATAGAAAATGAAATTTCTTTTGCCTCTTGAAATTTTGTACAGTTTAAATGTAACTCAAAGTTTTACAAAATAGATTTAATCAGTCTTTACTAAAATTACGTAACCTATTGCGGTACTGGAGGATATTTATAAAAAGTTTTCACCAGCAAATAACAAGGTGGTAACCATAGAAAAAGTGGATTGCATGCAATTTGTACTTTAAAGGAATATTAAAACACTGATTGTAACTAAGAAACTGAGTATTTTGCATCAAGTAATCGTTTTTCAGATCGATCAAGTAAACAGGGAAGCTTAAAATAGAATACTTAACATCTTTAATGTTGTTCCAAATAACATCAACGTAATCATCTCGGTCCGGTCGATTTTGTTCATGCACGAATCCAAGCGTGTGCATTAACTCATGCATTACTATCCCAAGGTGTAGGCAACCAGATCCCAAAGACAAACTTTGGCTTCCCCCTACTCTGCCAACATAGGAGGCGCATCTGAAATAATTAAATCACATGTAGAAAGAAATTAGCAAATTTATTGGTAGAAGAACTGAAGAAATGTACTGAGCTGTTCTTAAAATGGTAAAGAAAATAAAAAGAAAAGGAAAAATGCATTAAATAAGAATTATGCATTTTTCCTAGGTTTATATTAAGAACTAAACTGAAAATGGAGATAAATGTATCAAAATAAATTAAAATAAGAAAGAATGAGGTGCTATTAACATTTACAAAATAATTTATTAAATAAATTTGAAAGATAAGTTTACAAATAAAATGAAACACATTTATAGTTTGTCGATAAAAACAACAAAACTAAATAAAAAAAAATATTTAAAATAATCAGCATAATCATTAAAAATAAAAAAAATTATGTTCACATTAAGCATAGAACTAGTAAGCAAATTATTTACAAATGATACTGAGAATAAAATATAAAGCCTGAAGTTTTTAACAAAATGCTTGAGGGATCCACTATATGATACCCATAATTATAGCATATTTCTTTGATAAGAGATTATAATTTAACCTGTCATAAATAAATTTAATTTTAAACATCAAAATTTTTGCAAATAAGATTAAGATAGAAAAATGCATATATTAGTTTGGGGAAAAAGAAATCCATTATTTTTACTTGAACTTTATGTAACTTCTTTTGGATTCACTTTGTAAAAAGGTTTAAAACAGCTTTCATGTAGATTTTTAGGTCTTGCGCGTTACGACTGCTGACATGCGGTTAACTTCGATCATTTTTGATATTTTATAGACATTTTCGACGCTGTTGAATCCACATGCGAGGTGCATCTTTAGCATCTAAATACCCAAACGGAATTGACGAAACAAAAATTGTACGTAACTGGTTGTTACAGTCTTATATAGGACGATAAACACCTTTCACAATTTTAGCCACCCGGCTATCTTTTTCGCCGTTACAAGAGAAAAACGAAAATGTATCGAATTTTCAATTTGTTGTCTTCCATTTTTAAAACCTTGTACTCGTAACTGAATTAATCAAACAAAAAACCGCAAGAGGATATTTTAGTGTCAAATGTCACCTTTCCAACGAGCATAAATCTGAAATTGTTTGATAGATACCTCATGAGATATCGATCACTACAGACGTCTACCGAAAAAATGATGGATTATTTTTTCCTCCAACTTAATATTTAAATATTGTAAAACAAAATAAGTAAATTGAAATCACGTTATTTATTACGACATTTTACATTAGAATGAAAAAGACCAGTGATACAATTTTATTTCATACATTAACATTTAATTAAAAAATGCTACTGAAAATAATTTTTAATGCTACTGAAATTATATTTTGTTTACTAGTAACATCTATAGTTTGCTCTTCAAGAAAAAGTCATGGAATACCATAATTAGATTTTCCATAATTTATTTTGTCAGTTATTTAAATTTAAAATATATTTATATAATAAATCAAAGAAATGTTTAAAACCAAATTAAGATGAAAAGCCATATTTTAAGATTTAAGTAATTCTCGATGAAAAATTTTAAAAAGAATTTTCAATCGTGGCAGGTAAAAGGAATAGAATTTCTCTCCTAATTTAGTTGAGCTTGATGATGAATTTCAAACAATAAGTGTATGTAATTAATGAGAAAATAAAGAAAATATAGGAAACTTTTTGAATCAGGAGTTTTCAGTTTGGCATTTTAAAAATATTCGACACCTCAATAAAAAATAAAATGGGTACCAAAGTGACGTCGTGCTCTATTATCTCAATTAATCTATCTGCAGCATTATTTACCTTGAATAGATAATCCAGGTTGAGTTGAAATATTTTGAGCTTTGTGTATGTGTGTGTATTTTTTTTTTAATTTTATTTACACAATTTCTGAATCTTTTCAGATGAAGCACATCTTGTTACCGAGTCATCATTAAAATTTAGGCACAAATTACTTTTGAAGAATTTGAGAAAAGAAGGAAACATTAAGGTTAAAACAAAAAGTTTAGATAAAAAGAGGAAAAAGTAATTCAAAAACGAAATGTTGACTTCAGAAAAGTGAAGTAGGTTAATGAGCAAAAAAAGAATGTAGTCACATAATAGCAACGGTAATCCAATAGTAATGACCGAAATAAAAAAAAATTAAATTGACGATTATTGAGAAATTGTATCTCAGTGATGTTCACTTCTTTTTTGTTTGAGATTCTTCTAACTCGGAGCCTCATATTACAAGTTAACTAGAGAGGGAGATATAGTACTCCATTCTCCATAGATACTATGGGGGTGGAGCACATGTGTTTTTAGGTTTCCTCCATCATTATATTATCCATTGCTAATAAAAGATTCGCTTGATAAGAAATCTCTTAGTACCTCCTTGGATAACTTGTAATGTCCGACTATGGACTTCCCATAGAGAAATATGTTGGTGCAACAACAACGACAACAACCTCCCATTAGGGTTCTATGAAAGAGAGAATCATTCAGCTATCAATGCATGGTGATAAAGAGATTCATATTGGTTTTTGTCAGGGAATACATGACATCGTTAACCTGCACTCAACAAGAAACTTCAAGATACAAACCTCTCAGTGATATTAGACGCCTTTACGAAATGCTGAAACATGTAACAAAAGGCATTCGAAATTGATCCCATTGCTCAACCATAAACTATAACGTGTTTTCAGAATTCATACCATACAAGTGTTCTTTTTAAATACCAGTTTTCACAAATTTATTTGTTTATTTTTTCTAACGAAGGGCACTGGGTGACAAACCTTTCTCTACTTGAAAAAAGAAGGTCAGAGACTCTACTTTTTTATCGTTACTCGATGTGCACCTGTGAACCAAGTCACGCAGATGAGTAACATTAACCACGTCACACCATAACAAACCCATTTATGGAATGGGTGACATACATTTATCATCAAAGAAGAAAGGACATGAAACACAGAAGAAACTATCCATGAGCGAGACGGGGTTCGAATTCGGACCAACAACCTAGGAGTCAGGAGTGCACACCACCTTAGCCTTCGGCCGACTCAAATATTTATAATTTGTTATTAACTGCTTACATTTTACAAAATAAAATTAAAAATTGTTAATTCCTTGGCACAGACTTGTCCCTCCTGCCACGAAGTTTAAACTAAAATATGTAGCTTTAGAAATGTGTAAAACACTCTTACCCTCCATCTTTAGAAATGTAGATGAAATCCTCCTGCCATGTTCTCGGAACGAAGCGAATACATGAATTGTTGTGAAACTGGAGCATAGAGTCGGTGAGAATTCTTCGTTCCTTCTCACCTTAGAAAAAATTAGACAGGAAATTAAAATACTATTTTACAATGAATTAAATTTTAAATATAATGATCTTTTTTTAAAAAAAATTTATTATCACTTTCATATACTGTATTAACCTTTACTCCATTTTATTACCTGAATGTTAATAAAATGATGTAAATGATATGTTCCTAGAACAATTACAAAAATCTGTAATATTTTCTAAAATTAATTACAAATAGTATAGAAAACGGGTGGTGATTATACTGGAGATCAACTTTTGGAAAATAGGCTATCAGTAATAGTCAAACAGCTATTTGAAAATGATCATTCTAATTACATCATAATTGATTAAAAATA